>PVIC010018296.1:0-31749 GCA_004025085.1 Thryonomys swinderianus
CAAAATTATACTGATGGTACTTTAAGTCTGTTTCAAGAAACACTACATTTATGGATTTACTAAAAAATCTAATAGGACTCACTCTAAAAAAAAAAGAGAGAAAGAGATATTAACTAGCATAGCATTGGAGCACTAAATTAAGAGAAAGAACTTCTGGGTTCAAGTTCCAGATCTACAACATACTATCACAGTAATTAAAAACTTGAGTGTCTACTTTATTATTGATAAAGCAGGAAAGCTCTGTTTCACTCAATTTACTGATTATTGTGAATGATATTTGTAAATATAAATATGATTATACTTTACAATCCATTATTTTGAGGATAAAATACACCTTTAACATGTTGAGGGGATTTAGTAGGCCACACCTCAAAATAAAAGATATTTAAAACTCAGAATGTAGCTCAGTGGTGGAATCCTTATTTAGCATGTACAATCTCTTGTACCACCAAAAGCAAACAAACCCCCCATATAATTATTTTTAATAATTGATAAGCACAAGAAAGGGCACCTAAGAAATAGAGTATAAATTTTACCAGGATTAGCCTTTTGGATTTAATTTCTTTATAGTTAAATCATGCCAAATATACAATTTTATAACTTGTATTTTAGTTATGATTAAATTATTCCAAGATGGGCTGGGGATTTAGCTCAAGTAGTACTGTGCCTGCTTTGGAAGCACAAGGCCCAAGTTCAGTCCCCAGTACCAGCAGAAAAAAAAAAAAATTCAAAGATATATTTATATCTAAAACAGAATTTTTAAAGTTTATTTTGTAGTCTAATAGACTATTCCTGTTCAGCTATATGGTTTTTGCATCGTTTTATTATAAATAATCCAGCAATAATACATTGGGGCAAAGATTTTGCACATTTAGTTCCTAAAGAGATACATCACAAAATAGAATTACCATGTTAAAGATTATAAATACCTTAAGGTTCTTTAGCATGTGGGATTTATTCTCCAAAAGACTGAGTATGAGTATTTAGATTGCTAACTGCAATTTGTGGAAGTGCCCATTTAGGTATATCACCATATAACAAAAGTTTTTGGGTAATTTCAAAAGTGGAAAAAGATCTTAAAATTTGACAATGGTGAAATTTTCTTTATAATAATGATGTTTTCTAATCTCTATAAGTTAAAGATTGTTAAAAAGTTCCATTTTAATTAAATAACCTAGTAGTAGACTAGCTGTGCTCCCTGGAAGTGTGTGTGTGTGTGTGTGTGTGTGTGTGTGATATACTCCATCCAACCCAGAGTCGCATACAGTCCCAGACAAATTCTCTACTCTGGAGCTCCAGTGAGGTATCTTGTCTTGAGTACTTTAAAAAATCAGCATTTTCATTCTGTTACATATAACTGAAGAAGAATAATCAGGAAAGACTTAATAATTCTGAAATATACCATTTAACAAAGATAAAACCTATTCCCCACTTTTGTTTTTCATTTGTTTGTTTTAAGAAAGGGTCTCACTAAAGTGCTCAAATTGATCTACAACTGTCTCCTCAGTATCTGGAACTACAAGTGCATGCTATTATATCCAGCAAAGGTAGAAATTTTTTTTTTTTTTTGAGACAGGGTCTCGTTTTGTAGTTCAGGCTGGCCCTAAGCTCACTATGTAGCACAGACAAGCCTCAAACTCAGCAATCCTCCTGTCTCTGCCTCTCAAGTGCTGGGATTACAGGTGTGAGCCACCATGCCCGGCACTGTGGTATGTGGTATTGGTTGCTGGTGGGCGTGAGTCACCATGCCCAGCATTGTATGTGGTTACCGGGGATCGAACTCAGGACCTTGCGCTTGCAAGGCAGGCACCGGAACCACTGAGCTAAATCTCTGGCCCAAAGATAGTATTTTGTAATAGCAAGAGAAGAGCTTAGGAGTATAGCTCAGAACACTTGCTAGCATATATAATGTCCTGAGTTTATCCAGCACTACAGAAAACAAAGTAAAACAAAACAAAACAAAATACACATACACATACATACAAAACAAAACCTTATTAATAACATTATAAGAAAAAAATTTGAATTTCTGACTCTCAAAATTTGCAGTGTTGGGAGATGGAATTTGATTTTCTTCTCTACTATCCATTTATGTATTTGTTAATATGTGGCAACTTGAGTACTTTCAGAAAAACCATCTTTGGAGATGATGAGGTTTGCTTATGGTACCATGTATAAACAAAGAAATGGCTGGTGGCCAGTCAGGAGGAATGCCAAAGAAACTCCTAGTGATCAGATCACAGAGCTGGAAACATAATTAAAGCCACTGGGCCATGGAGAGTGTTTTACATTTAAACAAGGAACTCTGGAACAGATGGGGTCCACCAGGAGGAAAAAGTACCAACTCAAGAATCCTTGCACAGATAATCCTTAGAGAAAAGAGCTTTGGTTCAGAGAGTATAGCTGGAGACTCACATGTGGCAACTGCGATGCAGTAAAGGAGAAAGAACCAAGAGGAGAGAAAATACCATTTAGGCCAATATGGGGGAAATTCCTTCTCTGTCTTTCCGTTACCAACTTAGATTTTTCTTGTTTTTCACTTTGTTTTGTTGAGGTTGGGAAAGGAGTCTTACTAAATTGCTTGAGTTGGACTTGAACTTACAATCCTTCCATTTCCCAAGTAGCCAGTACTACAAGAACGTAACAATATGTATGACGCAAGGTAGGTTTTAAATCACTAAACCATTTTAATAAAATGTTTAAAGTATATTCACTAAATTCTACAACCCTATTATTACTGCAAGCTATAACATTTCATTATTGAATCTAGATCTACTGTACTCTTGCTACATTACTTTTTAAAAGTATATTTAACATGAAAAACATAAGGCACAAAATATTACATTTCTTCTATTTGGTTTTAAAATAAGTCATCATAAAACATTATTAAAACGTAAGTATGCAATGATGTGTCATTTGAAATGCAGATCCCTTCCATTCACTGCAAAATTGCCTTCTAAGGGCAACACAAAAGTAACGTAAGAGAACTGTCTACTACATCGGGCCCTGGTGCTTCCAAGGTAGGCATGGTACCAGTAGAGCTAATTCTCCAGTCCACTCCCCTCTATCTTTCTCTCCTCCCACCTCACTTTTTTACTTCCCTAGGTCCCTCCCTCAGTGGGATGCTTCAGTCTGCTGAGACTGGCTCCCAAGAGCTGATGCCGATTGGATTCTTCCCATTTTCTTGGAGCAGCTCTTTGATGGCTTGAAACTATTCATAGTAAGAATATTTACACATGAAAACTGACGGATTTTACTAATCAGATGTTTGGTGGCTGGTTACCTCAGAGCTACTACTATCCATAGCAACCAGTGTCAAGTTAATTAGAGTAGGTACAGTGGCTATTACTGCTCCAGATTTTGCAGGTGACCTGCATCTCCAGCTGACATTCCTGTCTGAGGTAACAATGAAAAATAGAAAAATCTTCTGTCTGACATAACCTTTACTGGCTGGAGTTGTCTTGCTGAACTTCTGTAGGTTCTATAAATTTTCATCACTCAAAATAGGTTTGTTACTCATCAAGTATTCTTATAAAAACAAACTCACTCCCACTACATGTCACTATTTCTCACCATACTGTACTTTAATTTTTGTGCTCCTTATTATAATCCCATTAAACTAAATCTGATGCAAGTAGGCATCATGTTTGTCTTCCAATACCTAGTACAATGCCTAGTACACAGTAGGAAAACAGTAAACTGATTGAATTGGTGAAGCAATTACAGATTAATACCCTGTAAAGGCTAAAATGATGACAGAAGTGAATCTTTTGTTAAAAGCTAAATTGCCCTCCCCCAAAAAGATATGTTGCAATCCTAAGCTTTGGTACTTATGAATACAGTCTTGCTTTGAAATGAGATCCTTGCAGACTGCCAGAGTTAAGATCTGACATGTCCCTCGGGGGCCTGGTCCTCAGCTTGGAACTATTATCAGTAATAACTTTTAAGAGGTACGGTCTATTGGGAGATCTTGGGTCACTAGAAAGTACTGTTGAAAGGGAACATTTGCTTCTTTCACTTAGCTTCCCAGTTGTGACCAGCTAAGTAACTCATTTTCTATGTATTCCCACCATAATGTACTGTCTTACCACAGGTCCAAAGCAATTGAGACTACTTGAAAATTGACTGAAACCTTCAAAATTGTAGACCAAAATAATCATTCCTCTTTTTTAAGTTAATTCATCTCATACTAACTTAGCTTACCTATATGTAATTAGCATATAGCTACAATCAAGGTAACATAAATTACAGATAGACATATAGAAAAAAAGCTCATGTAATGACAGAGATGGAGATTGGAATAATAAAAGTATAGGCAAGGGAACACCAAGGACTGCAAGTATCTATCTAGAAAGAAGCATGGAGATTCTTCCATAGAGGCTTTAGATAAGGGATCCCCAATTCCCCAACCAGAGAGTAAGGGTCAGTGGCCTCTTACAAACCAGGACATACAACAGGAGATAAGTAAGAGGTAATCAAGGGAAGCTTGCCTTGTGGCCTGAGCTCCACCTCCTGTCAGGTCAGCTACATCATTAGATTCACACAGAAGTATAAACACTACTGTTTTCTGTGCATGAAAGAGATATAGGTTGTATGATCCTCATTAAATCTAATCCCAAAGGTAGCACCAAGCCTACCCCATGGAAACATTATCTTCCCCAAAACTGGTCCCTAATGCCTTTCTGGTTGGGAACCACTGCTTTAGAAGAGACTAGTACTGAACATACCTAGATTTTGCACTTTTAGCTTCTAGAAGTATGAAAAACTAAATTTCTGGTTTTAAGCCACCTAAGTTTTAGTAGTTTGTTATGGAAGCCCTATGAAAGTAATATACATGTCTATAATTGGCCAAAATTCACACTGTTAAAAAAGAAAAGTCAAGATTTTTTAGCTGTTAGTTTGCCTTTTCCTCTATGCATAATTACAGATATGAATAAACTTAACAGAATATTAACTCAAAAGGCCACATACTTGGAATACCTTTCTACATAGTAATTTATAAGAAAAATTTTCTTTTACCAAATCTTATTGAAAATATCAAATTTTAAAAGAATTAAAGTAACCTGTTATGCTTAAGTAAAAAGAAAAAGAAATGGGCACTTTCTTAATTCTGTTAATTTATCTGATATAAATGTTAGTATACTATTTATTTCATGGTTAAAAGAGCATTATAAGAGAAAGTGAAGTACACACTCAAGAAATACATTTTTCTTCTTTAAGGCAGTTTCACAGCCAGCCAACCCTTTTGTGCTTCTCCTAGTCATGTAGCTCCATCTGCTGGCAAATCAGCAGGGTTCTCAGGACCCAATCTTAGATTTTAGTTTCTTTTTTTTCTTTTACTTTTGAGACAAGATCTCGCTTTGCAGTCCAGGCTGGCCCTGAACTCATTATGTCATTATGTAGACCAGGCTAACCTTGAATTCATGCTCTAAATCTCCTGCCTCTGCCTCCCAAGTGCTGGCATTATAGGCATGAGCCACCACACCTAGTTCAATTTCTTTTTTAAACAGTACTATTTGTGCAATTTTCATGACTTTTATTCCTTCTTAGAGAATATTTTTATTCTTTAAGATATCAGAAAGAAAACTTACTTATTTTTTAAAGTAGAATACAACAGGATATGAAATTACCCTATGAATCCACTGAACCACTTTACAGATCTAAGAGAATCTCAGCAACTTGATTTTTTCCTACATTAAACATTTGCTATTTCATTACCCAAGAATTTATGTCATGATTCCTCAGTTAACCATAACTATTCTAGAAAAGATTAAACAAGAAAATAATAGAATGGTAGAAATATTATTAAAATCTAGAGATGCTGGTAAAACTAATCATGTAATTAACATCACATGATTATGACGTTTTAGATGTCCAATACTAATACAAATTTTGACAAGCTTAAGAACAGATAAGTGAACAGTATTTTTCTAAGAACAAGAAAAAATACAGTACAGTATTCATTCCAAAAAGGAATAATTTCCTCAGAACAAACTGTAATAAGGACATGTCCTACCTATTAAAATGTATTATAACCATACTCTTTGTGTTTAAAATTTACTTGAAATAGGTTCTAAGACAATGCTGACACAAAAGTCATTAAATGTGGCCAAACCTTTCTCCAGGTGCTTTTACTTCTTCTCTTTTCTCTCTCTCCAGGTGGATGGATAAAATGTCCCTTTAAGAAGCTGCAGCCACACAGATGATGCAGGTGACTGACGCAGGTGATGAAGACCAATCTATTTCCACCCTTGCGCCTAATCATCCCGCCGCGACCTCTCATCCAATCACATCCCAAGCCATATTATATAAATGCCTGTAACTTCCATCATAAACGGGAGAAGCTTCTCAACCGACATGGAGTCTGGAGTTATGATTCCACATCCCCACTCATCCTCCCGAGGTTGTCAGACAACGGAGAGGGCACGGTAACCGGCCCAGGCTGGATGACAACTGGCGCCCAGACATGGGGTACACTGCTGTAGGTAATCCTCTCCCCTCTCAACACGACCCCACAGGACAACAGCGACCAATGATAACTGGCGACCCCTGGCCTGGGTAGTCCACATCAATGGATGAGTCACTTTTTGCCTATCAGGCTCCCTCTTGGGTAAGTACTTCATCCATTGTGGACCCCCAGTCTCGGACACTCTGGCCAATAATTGGCCCCCTCCATCCTTGCAGATCACTCCTTTTGGTGCCCCTGGACCCCCACACATCTGGTCCACCTTCCTTTCAGAACTTTCAGGACCCCCGGTCTTAGACCCCCTGGCCGATGACTGGCCCCCTGGCTCCCATGTTTGGCGGAGCCCTCCTAGAGCCCTCCTCTGCCGGTGTTTTTCTTCTTTTCCTCTACTTATTTCTCTCGTTACTTATTTGTTTCGGATCCCCCTCTCCACAACTCCCCCACATACCTCCATACTACCGTCACCTTTTCTCTCTTTCTCCTTTTCAGTCTCTGTACTCTTACTGTCTGTTCACATTAGGACCCTTTTATACAATGGGTAACATCCTGTTTGGTGCTGAATCATCTCAAAATGGCCCTGAGCTGCCTCAGTCACCCCTCCCCCGCCCCTCAGCATCTCTTCTGGCTCTTTCTCCCAAAGCTCCACCCACAGGTGCCACCCACAAACCTTCTTGACTGTACCCTCGCCTATCAGCCCTACCACTGCCCATTAGGCAATGGCTCACCCCTCAATCTTAGCCTACAAGGCCCTAGTGTTGCCCATCAGGCAACAGCTCACCTTCCCTTCACTCTTTGCCTATCAGGCCCTGGCCCTTCCTAACAGGATGTGGCCACCCTGCGCCCATCAGGCGACTGTTTCCCCAGCTCCTCATACCTTCACCTCATGTTCTGCCTTGCCTTCCCTAACCCCTCCATTCATAATTTACTTGGTCTGCTCTCTGCTCTTTTTGTTGCTGGGATTCTCTGCACCTGGATCACCCCCCCCACACACACCACTCCAGCATGCACACACCGCCATCTTGGAATCACAAGCCCCAGGGCGATATGCGGTCACTTTACCCTCCGGTTCCCACACAGGTTCAGCCTTCTGCTACCTCTCCCCCAAATTTCCCCAACTTCTCTGTTGCTTTGCCATTATGGGTGCTCCCTATAAACTCAAGACTGATAATGGCCTGGCTTACACCTCTAAAGCTTTCCTTTCCTTTCCTTCCTCACTGACTATCACATTCAGCATTCCCATGGGCATTCCCTACAATCCACAAGGACAGGCAAATGTAGAAAGGGCAAACAAAACACTTCAAAACACCCTTAAAAAACAGGCCACCTCTACCACATGCTCTTCCCCACCAGATAAACTTGCACTTGCTCTTTTCACCATCAATGTCCTTTTCTTTGATGATCAAGGTCTTTTCCCATCACAGTGACATTGGCAGCCATTCAATACAGCCCCACCAGCCCCCCTCATCTTATGGCGTGATCCCTGCACCAACCTTACCCATGGCCCAGCCCCACTTTTAACTGTGAGGGGATATGCCTGTGTTTTTCCACATGACTCACCTCAACCTGTCTGGATCCCACCAAAAAATGTCGAGCCTTACTGTTCACAGCCAGCAATGAGATCACTCAAGCAAACAGCCACCAAAAATGATCCTGATGACTCTTCTGCTCATACTCCAACATCTGATACCAGCTGATCATATACAAATCAACCTCTAGCTGAAAATTCAACTGTTGCCCTGATATCCTGCATCTCACCAAAACGATTCAACCATTCTCACCCCTGGTTCCTCTACTTTTGCAAGTTTCTTCTGACAATATGGATTCCTGTAAATCTCACTGACCTTTGGTGAGACTTCAAGCCCCTCTTTAACATTGTGCTTTGTTTTAGAACAGACCTCCAACACGTTCACCATCAAAGAGACTTGGGGACACCTGCTATCATAGCAATAATTGTCTCACTAGTTGCAGCAGTTACTGTGGCAGCAACTGCCTCTGTCACCCTCCATAATCAGATTACCACTGCCTCTGCCATCACTCGCCTCATTGTGAATACTTCCCAAGCCCTGGGCTAAATAGCCACAATGTTTGAAGACCTCCGAATAGCAGTGCTAACCCTCCAGACCCAGGTAGACCTCATGAGTGAAGAACTTAAGCTCATGGAAACCAAGTCCCATGCCCAATGCCATGTCAGTTACCCTGGCATGTTTGTTTCTCCTTACTGGTGCTTGAACTATGCCAACCTCACCAACCTCTCTGATTATATGTGACACACCTGGGACACCACCTATGATGCTCATTTAAAGGACCTCACCAGAACTATTATTAACATAAATGCCACCAATGACCTTGCCTCCCGGGCACTCAAGGACATTTGGGACACTATCTGATTGGGACTTCAATGCAGTTGGTCACAACTGAGTGTGTGGGTCAAAGGTCTAATTTTGGGACCTTATGTTCTTGCGGTCATTGTAATACTCCTGACTTGTGCTATATATAACATGACAGGAAAGGTTCATCGGTGGTATACTCAAACTCACAAAATATGTTAGCAGAACTGATATGACACCACCAGGACAGAGATGATAGCTAGGTAGATGTGTGGTTAAGCAAAGTACAGCAGGTCCTAAGCCATAGGGGATGTACATGGACAGGGCAAAACCCAAAGACAGATTTAGTCGAGCAGGGCCAATCAGTAAGACACCCTTTTGACACAGGTGCCAAAATGGGTGTACTCCCGGTAAAAGCTCCTGGATCACATCTGATGGTTTGAGTCTGATTGATCCATGATAACCCAATCTGTACTAATCTCCCATCAGTCACTCACATCCTCCTCCCCTAAATTGGGCCAGAAGGCTGGTCAGTCAATGATGAGTAAGATTTCTCCAGAGAGAAACAACCTAAGCCAGGCACAGCTACACAGCCCAACCAAGACCTAGAAGGGACTGATTAGCCAATGATGGGTAAGGTTCCTCTAGCGGGAACAACCTAAGACAGGCACAGTCACCCCGAGATCTTTTTAAAAAATAAAAGAGAGATGTGGCCAAACCTTTCTCCAGGTGCTTTCACTTCTTCTCTCTCTCTCCTGGTGGATGAATAGATGTATTGTTCCTTTAAGAAGCTGCAGCCACACAGATGATGCAGACCAATCATACATTGCTAAATGCTACTTCCACCCTTGCGCCTAATCGTACCTCGCCACGAATACTACTCCTGCCCTCTCATCCAATCACATCCCAAGCCACCCTATATAAATGCCTGTAACTTCCATAATAAACGGGAGAAGCTTGTCAACCAACATGGAGTCTGGGAGTTGTGATTCTGTGTCCCCGTTCGCCCTCCCAAGGTCATCAGACAATGGAGAGGGCATGGTAACCAGCCCAGGCCAGATTACAATTAAAAAGAAGCAAATGATATAGGATTGAAAAATATTAATTGGACTGGAGAAATGAAAACAAAGAATGTGTTGTAGCCATATTGTAAATGACAGTAACTTTTTCCTGGTATACTCAACATTGAAGATACATAAAGCAAAGTTAACATTTAGTCACAGCCCCAAATACATCTACGTCAAAATGGGTCGGAGGAAAAATGTAAGTTTTCAATGGATACTTTAGAAATAATGACATACAAAAAGAAAAAAATGGCATGTAACTTATGACACACATCTCCCCATATAATTAAAAAATAAATTTCAATTTAGTATTCTACCTGGTTATGGTATCTTTCATTTAAATAATTTAATATGTAATTAATAAATTTTTATTACACATCTGATACCTTCACTCAAGCACACTATAATTTAGGTATGTTTACTTCATACTTTGCTTATGTGTGCCAGTAGTATCAGTAGATAGTATGTCATAGCTATGTACTTTTTTTTCACTCAAAAATCTATCTTTCCTACCTTTCCTATGTAAGTATGTATGACCATTCCTCATTCTTTTTAAATTGCCATATTCTAATTCACAATGATTGTCACCACTGATAATTTAACCATCCCTCTGGAAACATTTATTTCCAGTTTTCATTGATTTTTTTTCTTGTGGTATGAAGGATGAAACTTAGGAACTTGAGCTTATGAAGCAGGCCCAGTACCACTGAGCTAAATCCTTGGCCCTGTTTCCAGTCTACATTATAATAATAATACATAATACAATTATTTCCCTGATAGTAGACTATGAAAAGTGAATTTTCTTAGGCACATAGTTTTAATAAACAATATGAATCTTCTTTGCAAAGTGGTTGTCACAGGTTAAGACTATACCAGACTCTGGAACCATACTGATCAGTTTTAAGTTCTTTTTTTCTTTAAATTTGGATGCCGGGATGTGGTGACTTGAACCTATAGTCCCAGAACTAAGGAGGCAGAGGCAGGAGGATTTCTGTGAGTTTGAGGATAACTTGGGTTACATAATGAGCACAGAGCCAGCCTGAACTACAAAGCAAGACCCTGCCCCCCCCCAAAAAAAAAGTTTTGAATTTGGACTCTCCTATTTACAAGTAAAAAATGTCAGGACAGTTACTTATTTGTGCTTTAGTTCATCTATGAAATGAGAAAAAATTTATTGTTAGATATTAGTCTCTTTGGACACTATCAAGTTAGTTCTAGTAATCTATATGTTTGTCTATACTAGTATCACCTTTGTTATAATGGCTTTAGTACTGTTTTCCAGCCAGGGATTTACCTCAGTGGTTCAGGTGTCTGCCTGGCAAGCACAAGGTACCAAGTTCAATCTCCAGAACCATATACCACAATGCCAGGCATGGTATTCACAACTGTAATCCCAGCACTTGGGAGGCAGAGGCAGGAGGATTGCCATGCTAATAGAGCAACTCTCTCATCTTGCTCTTTCTCAATATTAACTAAGCTATTCTTGATAATTTATTCTTCTAAATAAATTTTGAAATCTTTTACCAGACATGGTGACACATACCTGTAATGTCATCTATTTTGGAGGCTGAGGGAAAATGATAGCAAATTCAAGCCCAGCTTTAGTGAAAATCTGGCTAGAAATATAAGTTTTTTAAAAGCTTGAGGTATAGCTTAGTGTTATAAGTGTTCCTCTGTTTGATCCTCAGTACAACTAAAAAAAAAAAAAGCTAAGTTATATGGAAAGTATTTAACATCACACAGTATTAAGTTACTTGGAGAGAGCTGATACTTTCATAGTATTTAATATTACCATTCGATTTTTATTTTGATTTTCTATTATAACTGAAAGTAAAATTTTGTAGTTTTCTCCACCATACTCATTTTCTTTATTCTATTACAAAGTAATTTTATTTTTATTACAAACACTTTTTTTTAACTATATATTCTACTTAGTGTCAGTTATTAGACTACCTATTGTTTATATTTCTCTGTTGAGATAAAACACCTGACACCACAAGTTAAAGGGGGAAAGGGTTTATTTAGCCCATGGTTTGTACAGGTTCCAGTCCATAATGGGCTGGATCCAAGGCAGAGTGGTACATGACAGAGGGGTGTCACACAGCAGGGGCCAATACAGTAGCAAAAGCAACAAGGAACCTTATCAGCATCTTTATTCTTTTTCTTTTTTTTTTTTCTGAGACAGGATCTCGCTTGGTAGTTCAGGCTGTCCCCAAACTCACTACGTACCCCAGACCAGCCTCAAACTCACAGCCATCCTCCTGCCTCTGCCTTCCGAGTGCTGGGATTACAGATGTAAGCCACCACATTGGCATCATGGTATGTGGGAATTGAACTCAGGGCCTTGCGCTTGCCAGGCAGACACCAGAACCAATGAGCTAAATACCCAGTCCTATGCCTCCATTATCTTACTATGCTTTTCTTCCTAGTGTTAGGATTTGGGTCTAAAATACACCCCCAAATATAGGCAGTTGGAGGGTAACTGGATCATGTTGGGCTGTATTTATCAGTGGATTCATCTGATGAGTTAAGCAGCTAACTGTGCTCTTTAGATGTGAGTCCCAGTTGGAGGTGGGTTCCTGAAAGGGTATATTCTTGTCCCTGATGACTTTCTCTCTGTTTTTTGGCTGCCATAGGTATGACAGCTTTCTTCCACCATGGCCCTCACTGTGGGAAGGAGACCCTGCTAGAGAAGACTCTTTTCAGGCCTAGAGATCTGCACTGGGTACTGTACCAACTAGCAGTTGTGAGATCTGCACTATTTCAAACAGTGCTGCCCAGCTTCCAAGGAATCTGCAACCTTTTGAGTTGCTGCGTTGGGATACCTGCTTAAGAAAATCTTGGGGGCTGGAGATTTAGCTCAGTGGTTCTGACGCCTGCCTCCCAAGCACAAAGTCCTGAGTTCAGTCCAGATAACCACATACAATGCTGGGCGTGGTGACTCACGCCCACCAACAATCAATACCACATACCAGTGCTGGGCGTGGTGGCTCATGCCTGTAATCCCAGCACTCAGAAGGCAGAGACAGGAGGATTGCTGAGTTTGAGGCTTGCCTGGGCTACATAGTGAGCTCAAGGCCAGCCTGAACTACAAAGTGAGACCCTGTCTCAAAAAAAAAAAAAAAAAAAGGAAAAGAAAAAGAAAATCTTAAACCTCTGGCCTGGGCTGCTGACCACTGTTCTTTTATCATGACACATGCTGCTCTGCCCTCCCATGACATTTAGGTTTAGATATAAATTTAACTTATTCTGCAGCTCCACAGAATGATTGACTATATGGTAGATTTATTTTTCTGAGATTTGCCTTAAAGAAAACAGTGTAGGGAATATAATAGGGAAATTATATCTTAAACTTAAGGGAGTTAACCTGAGACAGGATAATCTATACTTATCCTTAAGACCTTACTTTGTTTGATAAATGCTCTGATACTATGCATCTTTGTAAACAATCTGAGACCATTGGTGATGTCATTGCAAGCCTTCAAATCTGTATAAATATTGAACTCTCCATAAACAAGGTGCCTGCTCAGTACTGACTGAGAGGTCCTACTAAGCCCATTTGTCTGTCTTCTTTTCTTTTCTTAATCCGTGCCCCTTGACTTCGTGACCCAGCTGTTTTGTCCGGCAGGCTCCGGCACTTCACACCATGCCATTTCTGCCATAGAGCCAGCTGATCACGACCGAAATATGAGCCAACATAAATCTCTTGTTTAAATTGTGGGTGTTGGGTACGTTGTTCCAGTGATAGGAAAGTATCTAGTACACTATGCTTTTCATACTATTTGACCTAATGACCTGAGTTATTTTCTGTTGACCCCCTGCTATCTCTGGCCCCACTCTCACCTCAACAAAGCTGTCTCACTAGTTTAATCTGTGTGTTCACTATTTTGGTTACCTTAATGATCTAACATGTAGATCTCTACCTTATTCTATCAACTATAGACAATTTTGAACATACTAATTTATCAAATCAGTAGTGTTATTCTACATGCATTTCTTTCTCCTCTGCCTTTCAGCTTGCCAACTGCACTTTTATACTGCCATTTGGTAACACTTGCATTCTATTTTCTATCATAACTAATTCTTGCTTCTTTTAACTGAGCTGATACTAAAAGCTGAAAACCAAAATATACATTAGCATGACTAGTGTTTAAATACAGTTTACTGAACATCAATGTTTTATACCATAACTTACATCTTATCTATATCCTAAAGGTTTCATCCATGTACAATGTTGAATTCCCTTTCTCACACCCCCAACAATTATTCAAAATCATGTACAACCTGAGGCTGCTTCACATTTGAAGCACTTTTTTGACAAGTTTGAAAGGTTTTCTTTACTCTTTAGTTTTTCGTTGTTATTGTTTTTTGGGGGTGGGAGGTAGGATGAAGAAATACATGTTCCATTCATACCATCTTATTTCTAATCACCCCTAGTTTTTTATTCATCTATTCCTTAAAATTCATTTCATTCACTTTCAAGTCTACTCACTTTCCACTGTCATTCAGGGGATCTGCCTACCCCAGGACCCTTCTAACATTGTTTGTCTTTCTGTTTCATGTATTTCTCCTCTTTATACTTTGTAATGCATTCTGTACCATTTTCTTTTTGTAAAGTTAACACTGATTTTATGGATGCAAAAGCTTCTTAAATATTTCCAAAGATTTTAATACTTTGGTCACTTACATAGTTTGAAGACCTAATTTTCATCTTATCTTAGGTTTCCATGGTTATATTACAGGCTTTCAGCAAGTCATGAATCTTAATCAGACAGGTCTACAGGCTCAGCTGTCTCTCTGTTCCATGATGGGTAATCTGGGGGCAGTGCCCCTCATATGGCACACATTAACAGTGGCTCTACATAGTATAGTGACATGCAGGCAAAAGTTGAACATGAAAGTGGGGAAGCTTAAGTCAACCAACAGGCCAAATGGAAGAAGGTAGGCAGTGTGCATAGGAACCTTGTGGAAGCATACTTCTCTCATCAGGCTCCGTAAAGTGGCTGGTCTAAAATAATCCTGTTATTCTCACTCTCAACATCCTATGTACTTTATTCATACCAGAAGTTGATAATTTTGTTTTGTTTTGTTTTGCGGTACTGGGGATCAAACTCTGGTCCTTCTGCTTCCAAGGAGGCACATTACTACTTGAGCCAAATTCCCGGCCAGATAATGTATTTCTTGTTCATTTATTTTGTTATGCTCTGTTGGAACCACTACAATATAAACACACTGTAAAGATAAATTCTTTGTGGGCCAGAGGGTTAGCTCAGTGGTTCTGGCACCTGCCTAGCAAGTGCAAGCTCCTGAGTTCAATCCCCGGTAACCACATACAATGCTGGGCGTGGTGACTCATGCCCACCAGCAATCAATACCACATACCACAGTGCCAGGCGTGGTGGCTCACGCCTGTAATCCCAGCACTTGGGAGGCAGAGGCAGGAGAATTGCTGAGTTTGAGGCTTGCCTGGGCTACATAGTGAGCTCAGAGCCAGCCTGAACTACAAAAAAGTGAGACCCTATCTCAAAACAAAAAAAAAAGATAAAGTCTTTGTTTATCCTGTTCAGTGCTATATCTACAATACACACAGTATTCAACCAATAAATATTTAAGAAAAATTAAAACCTTATGTTACTCAGAACCAATTCTAATAACAAATCTGAATCAGCATAACAGACCTATATATAATATCCTAATATATAGACTACATAATTAATTTATATGACCATAACTTGCAAAATCCTAATTTTGCTTTATGTTTGCTTACACATCCACACAACTCAAGGTATACAATCATATATTAAGAAGGCAATATAATATCAAAGGCTTTCTATTTTATAAATAACTACACAAGTATTTTATAGTTGTACATAAAAGATTATATTTTATATTAAAAATAAGACTCAAATAAAATAATCTGTATTTCGGTCAATAGCAAGATCTCTGTGAAGCTCAAAAAAGATGAATACCAAGTAGGTGCCAATACTACATGTAGTCAGTAACATTAAATAAGACTCAGATTTGTTCTTCGCTAATTTCAGGAAAAACACACTTACTAGGTTCTGGGACAAGCTGCTAGAATGCCTTGGCTAACTGTTAGAAGTCACTCTTAGAATTCTATTGTTGGCCTTTTCTGATCATTTTCTACATTTTTCCCTAGAGTCTCCCACATGTTTCCCAGCTTCCACCACCATCTTCATGCTGATGATTAAAAATCTTCACAATTAACCCACATCTCCTGAGATCCAAGGTTAATTATTGTAATTCTTTAACTAGTAACTTTAAATGTAAATTGAACAGGCCAGGTATTTAGCTTAGTGGTTCCAGTGTGTACCTCGAAAGCGCAAGCCCAAGGTCCCGAGTTTGATCCCTGGTAACTACATACAACAATATAGGGCGGGTGACTCACGCCCACCAGCAATCAGTACCACACACCACAATGCTGGGCATGGTGGTTCACACCTGTAATCCCAGCACTTAGGAGGCAGAGGCAGGAGGATTGCTGAGTCTGAGGCTTGCCTGAGCTACCTAGTGAGCTCAAGGCCAGCCTGAACTACAAAAGTGAGACCCTGTTTCAAAAAGAAAAAAAAAACTGAACTGAACCAATAATATCTATTTTTGCTTCTTAAACCAGCTTTTCTTTTTCTAAGACATAATGGCACACACATGTTCTCCATCAAGCAAGTCAAGGGCCAAGGAGTCATCCTCTCTCTCTTTCTTACTAACCCCTCACTTTCCTGGCCAACTAAGAAAGCCCTATTCAAGTCATCTCCTTAACACGCCTCACATATCTTGTCCCTCCATCACCTCTTCCAGACATTTAAAATTATCTAGCATGTGTCTCATTACTTAACAAAAGTAACAGAAAAAGACTTCAGAAAGTAACAGAAAAAGACTTTAGAGTTTGCACTGATGTACACAAAGAGGCAGTTTATAAATAAACTGATTCATCCTATTTTTTACATTAATAAAAAATTGACTTACTTAAATGGTGTAAATAAAAATGGTAAAGTAGTTTCTTTTTTCTGAGTCATTTTCACCTGGGAACCAAGCATGAAAATATTGTAGTACATTATAATTAACAAAAAATGAATTTCATTTTGAAATATAAATATCCATTAAAATGGTTCTTCAGGAATGGTTAACTATTTTGAAAATAAATGGAATTTTGTGTTATCATATCATTTCATAAATATTTAAAGGAAAATGGAATACTATCTTACTACCTGAATGAGCTGAGAATTAAGCATATCAATCCTGCAAAGTAGCATATGGTAAAGAAATCAGAAGTGTATTTCCTTAACTCTTTCAAAACAAAATAAATGCAAGTTTTAGTCAAAGAATCACACCTTTAAGTACCTAATGTATTCCATAAATGGAATGACAAGAAATGCTGTGATCTCTAATAATACTTTTATGGAGCAAATTCTAACTGATAAAAACTTATAGTCTTTATAAACATAAGCCATGACTAATAAGAGTCTGTACTCCAGAAATGTGGAATTTTTTTTTTTTTTTTTTGAGACAGGGTCTCGCTTTGTAGTTCAGGCTGGCCCTGAGCTCACTATGTAGCCCAGGCAAGCCTCAAACTCAGCAATCCTCCTGTCTCTGCCTCCCGAGTGCTGGGATTACAGGCATGAGCCACCACGCCTGGCCAGAAATGTGGAATTTTAAGACACTACGAATATATAAAAATCTAAAAATAATAAATTATAGACAATTTATTTAAAATATTTTCAATTATATTAAAATTATATTTAATTTTATTTAAATATATAAATGTATTTAATTATATTTAAAATTATTCTCAATAGTACAATTAATGGACAAATGTATCTTTTTTTTTTTTTTACCTTGAACTGTTCAAGTATCTGTATTGCATTTGTAAACATGCTCTCTGATTTAAAGAGATCAGTGTTATTCAGATAATCCACAGGAAGGGTTCCCTGTAAATAATAAACATTGGAATATTAGCTTAGTTTTAGCATTCATTTAGATCAAGCTGTTCTTAGAAAATACAACAGACCTAAAAGAGAAACAACAAAGATAAGACAAACAGACAAATCCCTGGATTAAACAAAGAATACTTTTAAAAATCATAACTCAAAGATGTTCTATAATTTTTGCCACCAAGTGGGTATAATAAATAAATCAAACAAGATAATTTAAAATGTAACTGATTAAGAGATTTCCTGTAAGGTCTAGGTCATCAAAGTCTCCTACAGGGCCAACTGTTAAAGGCTTTGGAAATTTTTTTTTTTTTTTAAGACAGGGTCTCTCTTTGTAGTTCAGGCTGCCCTTGAGCTCACTATGTAGCCCAGGCAACACTGGAACTCAGCAATCCTCCTGTTTCTGCCTCCCAAGTGCTGGGATTACAGGCATGAACCACCATGCCCAGCACTGTGGTATGTGGTATTGACTGCTGGTGGGCATGAGTCACCATGCTCAGCATTGTATGTGGTTTCTGGGGATCAAACTCAGGACCTTGTGCTTGCAAGGCAGGCACCAGAACCACTGAGCTAAAACTCTGGCCCAGCTTTGGAAATTTTAAGAGGGAGGTCCTAGTGGAAGGTTTCAAGTCACGGTAACATACTGACAAAGGGGATTATGGGACCTAAGGCTTTTCCTTTTTCCTAGCTTGATCCTAGGTGAAACATTTGGCTCTGCCATGCATCCTACCATGATGTGGCTCCATGGACAAACCTTTAAAATTCTGAGACAAAACAAATCATTTCTCCTTATAAATTGATTATCTCATGAGTTTATTTAGAAAAAAACTAACATATTAAGTGCTAAGCAATGAACTTTGTACACACACATACACACACACACACACACACACACACACATCCCTAGAGTGGGCCACAACTAACATACTTAAGAAAAAAGGCATGTGAGAGTGTCCTACATGTTGAAAGTGTGAAGACTGTTTTATGAAACTTTTTAAGATCCATACACACATGTGTACTATGTACGCTATACACTGCCCTGGTCATATACTCAATTATGATTTATTTTTAAGGTAAACTTGATTTTGAAGACCTAATAAGAACAGCTCCTCAGAAGAGCACTGTTTTATTTTGTGTTTGGCTTTTCTACATTCAGGTCCATTTGTAACAGCATTTCTATTTTATGTTGAAAAACTCTCCCCACTGTATAAATGCAGTGTGACTGACAAATATTGAATGTTTAAATTTTTAAATTATTATATAAAAGATATATTGACATTAAAGCCACCTCAAAATACTTCCTCTTACTTCAAACACCCTTATTCCACCTTGCTACTTGTTACTTTGTGTGTGTGTGTGTTACTGGGGATTGAACTCTTGGCCCTTGTGTGTCCAAGGTTGGCACAGTACCACGTGAGCTAAATCCCCAGCCCAACCTACTTTCCAAAACAATTATGGAATTCTTTCATGAGTTCTCTTTTTTAGTTGTACTGCCTCAGTGTCCTCAATAATTTCAAAACGCTTATCTTTCACAGTCATTTTGAGTTTGAGGAAGAGCCAGAAGTCACAGTGACAGATCTGGTAAATAAGGTGGATGTGGACACACTAATGTTCTTATGGCCTGCCTTTTCATTGGATGAAACTTGGAAGCAACATTAATTGAATTTTTATCACATACACTATAGACACTCCCAAAAGAGAACTTCCAGAAGTGCTTCCACAAGGGGCAAGAATGTTGAAGTAAGTATTCCATGCAAGGGGAAATATTTTGAGGGAGATTAATACACATGTATCTTCCTATATTTTTAAAAATTTAAAATATGGTCAGGGGTGGTAGCTCACGCCTGTAATCCCAGCACTCGGGAGGCAGAGACAGGAGGATTGCTGAGTTTGAGGCTTGCCTGGGCTACATAGTGAGCTCAGAGCTAGCCTGAACTACAAAGCGAGACCCTGTCTCAAAAAAAAAAAAAAATTAAAACATGTATCTTCCTATATTTTTAAAAATTTAAGGATTCACTGTAGTAGCTTGATTATGTCTTGTAGCATGGTCCATTTATAAACAGGGGTCTTGCTATCCCTTAACAAAGTCTAGGTAAATACCCTGGGTTGACCATATAGAATTTGACTCTTTTTTAAAAAATTGAGTTTATTGGTACATTACACATATTACAATCACATTCAACATTAAACATTTGTATACATACATTATACAATTCCATGAGACTTAACAAGGATAGAATTTGACTCTTAAGAGCCAAAGAACAGAAACTGAAATGGGTAAAATGTTATTCTGCTCTGTTGTTATCCTAAAAAGAAAGTTTAGGTGAGAGTGCCACTGAGCTGAATGCCTGGCCCTTAGACTACAAAGATATAAATCATATGCATCTTAGAAAATAAAAATTTGAGGGGCTTGGGATACAGAGATCAGTGGTAGAGTAATTATTTAGTCTGTACAAAGTCCTGGGAATAATTTCCAGAGAAAAAAAGAGAGGAGGAAAAGAGATGAAAGGGGAGGGGAAAATAAAGGGAAGAGAAAGAAAGAGATGGGCAAAGAAAGGACAAAAGAAGAAAAAAGGAGGGAAGAGAGGTGGCAAGGAGAAGAAAGAAAGGGAAATATTCAATTTTACATGTAAAGATTATACAGAGGGGCGAGGATTTAGCTCAGTGGTTCTGGCATCTGCTTGGCAATCACAAGGCCCTGAGTTCAGTCCCCATACCATATACCACAGTGCTGGGCATGGTGGCACAAGTCTGTAATCCCAGCACTTGAGAGGCAGAGGCAGAGGATTGCCATGAGTTTGAGACAGCCTCGGCTACATAGTGAGTTCAGGGGCAGCCTGAACTATAAAGTGAGACTCTGTCTCACGAAAAAGAAAGAAAAGAAAAGAGAAAAAAAGAAAAGAAAAGAAAAGAAAAGAAAAGAAAAGAAAAGAAAAGAAAAGAAAAGAAAAGAAAAGAAAAGAAAAGAAAAGAAAAGAAAAGAAAAGAAAAGAAAAGAAAAGAAAAGAAAGAAAAGAAAAGAAAAGAAAAGAAAAGAAAAGAAAAGAAAAGAAAAGAAAAGAAAAGAAAAAGATTATACAGAAATACACAACAGTAAATTTTTTGTGCAATTTTTATTAGAGTATTAATAATAAAATTTTATTCCTTACCACTGAATTAAGGGGAAAAGGGACTCCAATAAGGGAAGCCATCAATGGTGCAATATCAGCCTAAAAACAGAAGAAGTCTACAGATATATCACCAAAGAAATTAAATACATTTTGAAATATAAACCTGATAACTGTTATAATCAGTTACCTTTATTTATGCCCAAAATATTAATCTCTAAAAATATTTGTTGCTAAATATGCATGAACTTATGAAAAATATGAAATATAATCTTTAAGAGTTCTTGAAAAAAAATACGCTAAAACAAAAATTACTTATCCTTCTAGCTAAAAGCTTCACTATTTTATGTAAGCTTCTCAATATATTGTAAAAGGACACCTTAGTCAGCAATAAAGGACTTTAATGGGAGAAATATGTATGTTAACTAAGGAAAGAAAGTATCAGAAGGTGATTCAGCCCACTGATGTCCAGGAAATATACAAACAAGGGAAAATCCCAAATACTATTTTTAAATAATTCCTTTTCAGGTTCAGTTTTTCAGAAGAGCTGTTTATGCTTCTTGCCATCATTTTCTCATCTCCCAGGCATATTTTTAGCAGAGCTAGAGGCTGTCCCTCTGCCTTGGAAGTCCTTCTACTATCTTTGCCTATAATTCCTGCCGATTCTTCCATTTAACCTCAATTCTCAGTTTCTCAGGGACACCTGACCAGTGTATAAGATACACTGATTTTATGTGTTCAGAGCTTCATAGGCTTCTTTTGAAGAATTTATTACAGATATAACTTCATTATTTGTGTAATAATTGAAATAGCATCCCTTCTCATATCTGGAGGCAGAGACTGTTTGCTTTTACTCACCAGATACCCGTTACAATTACACAAAGTTTAAAATATTGCAGGCCTATAACAGTGCGAGAATGACTAGATTCTCATATAATGCAGATCTGAGGCAGGAGTATTAAGAAAACAGACTTAGTATTCAGACACCAATAGTTGAGTTGGTTCAGGGTTTGTTACTTCTCTTTTGTTGCCGAGACAAAGTACCCCACTCCCAAAGTTAAGGGGGGGAAATGTTTATTTGGCTTACAGTTCATAGAGGTTTCAGTTCACAGTTGGCTTGACTCCAAGGCAGAAGGGTGCTACAGCGGAGAAACAATTCATAGCACACAGGAGGGAACAAAACAAGCAAGGGACCTTAGCAGCACCTTTCTACTGCTTTTATCTTATCCAGCCTACTTAAACATCACAAGTTAAAAAAGGAAAGATGTAAATTAAAAAAGCATCGTGATAATAACTGTCAGTATGACAACTACAATCCTCTTTCAGAGTTATTAAAGTAATTAATAGCATAGTAGTCAATCCAAACTTTTTTTGAGGAGGGAACGTAGCTGCTTGTAAAATATTTGACATTGTGGCTATGGGTGGCACCAACCAATTGGTTTGTAGCCTAGATAGAATACATAGAGAAAGATGGAAGGGAGGCTGGCCGTCTTGCTTTGCATTCCCATGCCGCCAACTATTTCACCTCTGAGATGTCCCTGTACTCTTGACACCCCGCCTTGGAGCCAGATGACTGGGGAGTGAAACCTCTACAAACTGTGAGCCAAAATAAACCTGTCCTATAACTTTGTAGGTGTCAGGCACTGGGTCTCAGCAATGAGCAAAGTAACTAAGACACTTGGCTAGCATTCATTCTAAAAGAAGAAAACATTCTTACTCTTCCTCCAAGAAACAACATTCTGCAACCACAGGCCTGAAACTTAAATCTCAGGCAGTGGTTTGTCACTGCAGTTTGTCGACTTGTGCATGACCTAGAAAGCAAGATATTCCTGCCAGTTTGGAAACTAAATACCAATGACACCATGCCTTCCACATAAGTGAAGATGGCTGCTTAAGTAACAGATCTTAAACAATGACAATTGTGTACTTAATATTTACAGATAAATAATGCTATAGTCCAACTTTAACAGGTTGGCCACACATTTTCCTGTTAACAGAAAAATTTCAACTGAATAATTTAGTTTCATCAAGTTTTTACCAATGCATGTGAAAGGATGTTGGTTAGGTAAAAATTAAAATACGGTAAAGGTAAAATATGCGTTAAAAAAGGAACCGCAAATGACATAGAGAAGGTAAGAAAGGAGGAAAGGAGAAAGGAAGTAAAGAAAGGAAACTTTAATACAAGTTTTATTATATCTGTTCATGGAGTATGCATTACAATGATGAAATATGATAGGAATTAAATAAGAATGCAAATTTCAATTCATATAATAATTATCCAGCATTATTTGTATGGAGTCTTTTTTTTTTTTTTTTTGAGACAGGGTCTCACTTTGTGGTTCAGGCTAGCCCTGAGCTCACTATGTAGCTCAGGCAAGCCTCAAACTCAGCAATCCTCCTGCCTCTGCCTACCAAGTGCTGGGATGACAGGTGTGAGCCACCAGGCCCAGCATGCACCTTGTTAGGCAGACGTCAGAACCACTTAACTGAGTCTCCAGCCCTGGAGTCTTATTTTTACTTAGGTTTTAAACATTTTACATAAGAGAAATTAGTTGTGCTAAAATATTTGCAAAAAATATTCTCCTCAGAAGTGAAACATTTTGAAAAATTCTTCATTGCTAAATACTTTTTATATTTTTATCTGAACTTACAGGAAATACAATTAAATTTTAATGTGATTAAATTGAAATGAATACCTGATTGATATCTCTCCTCTTCCACTTCTCCAATCCCCATTCTAAGAGACATAATCAGAAACAAGATCTAATATTAAGATTTTAAAATGAATAAATTAGTTTTTAGGAATATCCAATACCTCATGGAAAAGATAGGCACTGGAAACTTGGTTCTTTTAAATGAAATATGAATTAAAAAGTTACTTAGGAAGGCAAAGGTATATGTTTTATTAAAAAAAAGTTTAAAAGTATAACCAAAAAGTATTTGGTGGTTTCTATGATTTATTAAGCTTTTAAATTGATCATTTGGTGATAACTGTTTCAGAACATGAAAAGCTAAGAAAGTTGTTTCAGAACATCACAAGTTAAAAAGGAAGGATGTAAGTTAAAAAAAAAAACAGTGATAATAACTGCCAGCATGACTTCAATCCTACTTCAGAGTTATTAAGGTAATTAATAGCACAGTAGTTAATCAAAACTTTTTTTTGGAGGGGAGAAGGTAGTGCTTGCAAAATATTTCAAACTGTGTCTGTGGTACTTCTATAATCACTAAATCCAAATGTTTAAAACTGTATACTGAGACACTATTAAAACTGCCTTCGAAGATATCCACATTTTCCTCTCTCAAAATCACAAACTTCAATAAACAGTACAATGACCAATACAAGTAATAAACAATCAAAATAATTATGAGAGATCCTGTCTTAATTTAATGGCTTCCAGATATACTTCTAAAAGGGATCTGATACCTTTGGGTTCTGTAATTACAAGAGGCACTTAAAGTGGTGCTCGTTAGCTTTTCAGACATTTATCAGTACAGCGAACTGCTAAAGTGTGTATACATGTTTTTGGTGAACTTTGCTAACCCATTTCCCACAAAGCAGTCAGACAGACGGCTACTTAACCTAACCACAATCCTGACAGTGCCCTAACACCATGTAATGACTTAGCACTGCACTTGGAATTCAGTCCACGTCTTCCCCATGGCTTTTAATGCCGCTCAGGAGCCACCTCTTCCTCACCTCTCAACTCACTGATCTCTCCCTAGCTCAAGTAATATCAGCCTTCCCTCTGTCCTCAAGTAAGCTTAGCTCTTCATATTTTATTCCTCTGACTAGAGTCCTCTTTCCTTCACCTTCACATGTATGGCCTCACTTATCCTTGTGAACAAACATACTATTTGATTAATTTGTGAAGAATATCTTACTCCATTAGGAAAATTTCTGGGGTACTACAAATGTTATGTAAGTGTATTTGAGTGATTTTATGTTTATATACACAAGTATAAATCATTAGGCCACAGTACATATACATATATATGTATATATATACACATATGTATGTGTATATAAATATACACATATGTAAAACACATTTACAGTAAAGTGTACTTTACTATCACACACTTTTAGGCTGGGAATATGCTCAGCAGAGTGTGCTCAGCATGTGTGTGGCACTCTGTTAGATCTCTAGAATTACCAAAGACAAACGAAACAAATTTCAGGAGCCCAGTGCTAACTCTTATATATCGCCCTACTTCCCTTCAAGGGAGTAATTCTAGCATAACTTTTTTGCATAATTATTTTTTTTCTTTCTTTTCTTTTCTTTTTTTTGTTTGGAAATGAGGATCTCACTATATTGTCCAATCTGGCTTCAAGCTGTTGGACTCCACACTTCACCCTTGAGCCCCTGCCTCAGCCTTAGCCTTCCCAGCAGCTTTGCAGGTGCATACCACCACACTCAGCTAGATTCCAGTGGTTTTAAGGTTCTTATAGGAGTGTTATGTTCTAAGAAAATAAAAACTATTGCAGAGGTTTAGGTTAAAAAAAAATCAAAAATCCTCTAGATCCTTTTATGTTTTAGAAAAACATGTTCTGTTAAATTTTAGACCTACGTAATAACATTCATCATAGAAATTTGTACCAGTACAAATGATATATCTTACTTCTTCCAGTTTTTCTCCATTCTCCACACATTATGTGTAAAAGTTTTATTTCCATTTTTCTTTCAATTTTCTTTTTTCCTTGTCCCTTCTATTCTTTCCTCCTCCCTTATTCCCCTTCCCATTTGAACATTTTCTTCCCATTTCTCAATGTATTGTAGATTTTAGTCCTCATTTCCACTTTCAGTTTCTCAAACCAGAGAAACAATGTGGTATTTAAATATGTGTGTTTGATTTATTTCACTTAAGAATATGGTCTCAGGGTTCAACCATTAGTAGATTCCTTTGTTTTATGCATAAAAAGATCTGGAAAAATCACAACAGTATGCTAATTGACTTTTTCTGTTCCTCTGTCAAATGCCTCTTCTGAAGATCTGTAATTTAGCTTGATGATCTCCACTAGTACTGATAAATGTATAAGACATAGCCCTCTGAAAAATGCACCATTACACACTAAAGCTATGTTAATGAGTACATTGCTCACCATGCCTTTCCATCTTTATCAGGGCTGAATATTTTGGTGGCACATTATTTTTTTAGCTAATAGGTGTATCTTTTTAGCTAATGGGTATATCTTCTAGATATTGTGATTTTATAACTGGTACATTGTTTTTGTTTGGGTTGGAAAACTGAAATCAAATTTATAATTTACCTGTATGAAACCATAGGTTTCCTCTTATTTATTTTATATTTATTTACTCTGCTCTATATTAAAATTAGTTAAATTAGTAAACAAAACAAAACAAAAATATAGTTTTGAGACCTTTAGAAAGATACAAACAAATATTACTAGCAATGATATACTGGAAAATATTCAGCAAATGACTCTGGAATAAGAGAGAAAAACCCAACAAACCAACCCCTTCATTTGCACAGAAACAGTAATGAAACAAATATCATATTGAGGGATTTAAAATTATACTCTGAAAAGTGGTTCTTAAAAATTAATTTAAATTTTTCATTTAATTTTACTTTTACATTCAAATATAATACTTATATAAACAATTCAGTATACCTTTCAAAAACTCATCATCAAATTGCTGAGCTGATACCTTTTGGGGATACTTAATTCCAGCTCCCCAAGCTACTAAAGGAGTTAAAGTTTCTGAAGGATGACCAGCCCCATGAGAACCTATAAAAAAAAATCAATAAGACAAATATTTGGACTCTCACAGGGATCACAGGTTTATGTAGCATACAGTTTCAGCAATCCTAGGTTCATTAATACCATTTTACTATCTTCTTTTACTATAACATACAGTGAATTCTAGATAAACAAGTACTTTTATTTTCTTCTTCATACTATTTTCTATTTTTTCATTTGTAAATGAGAATATGTTGTTTTTACAATAATAGCTTTTTTTTTTTTTTTTGAGACAGGGTCTTGCTTTGTAGTTCAGGCTGGCTCTGAGCTCACTATGTAGCCCAGGCAACCCTCGAACTCAGCAATCCACTTGTCTCTGCCTCCCGAGTGCTGGGATTACAGGTGTAAGCCACCACGCCTGGCAATAGCTAAGACTTTTAATGCAAGATTGGCCATATTTTAAACATGTAATACTAGACAATTTACATTTAAGAAAGCATCTACTTCTCTCAATGTTATATTTGCAAGTTATATTTACCACTACTTTAATTGTAAGATACATATCACTTGAACTAACCCCAGTCTGTCATTCCATGGTCTGAGGTAAAGATAAATGTTGTTTTCTCATCATTTCCATAAAAATATTTAAACATAGACACAATTTCTTTCACTCCATCATCAACTATTTTAATATTGTCTTTATATTCCCTGTTTACAAAGAAACGAGAAATTAATTTGGAGAAATCAAATTTATTCAACATGGACTCATACATTAAAAATCAAGAATTTATAAAAGTGCTTGTAAAATTTATCTTACTATACTAAAATCAGATCTTTACATTACTGAAAAGGATTTTTCCACAACAGTTAAGGAAAAATACCTGAAATAATTTTCAGAGGTGATTAAATGGAAGAAACCAATTAGTAAATACATTGTTTTGGTACCACAGATTAAACTTGTAACCTTCAGATTGTGAGGCAGGTATGGAACCACTGAGCTAACTCTCCAACAGCAAATATAGCTAAAATATATATTTATATATTTATATGTATATATACTTATATATATAAATATATTTATATACACACACAAATATATTTATTTAGCAAATAAATTTTTTTCTTTTAGATAGGGTCTTGCTTTGTAGTTCAGGCTGGCCCTGAGCTCACTATGTACCCCAGGCAAGCCTTGAACTCACAGCAATCCTCTTGCCTCTGCCTCCTGAGTGCTGCGATTATAGGCATGAGCCATCATGCCTCTCATTATAGTGTGTGGTACTGACTGCTGGTGAACCTGAGTCACCATGCCCACCACTGTGGTATGTGGTTACTGGGATTGAACTCCAGAACTTGCATTTTTAAGGCAGACGCCAGAACCACTGAGCTAAATTCCCAGCCTAGGAAATACATTTCAATGAATGTTTGGTTTTTTTTAAAAAAGCCCTAATCAAGAAAATGGTGACTTTCAAGTTCATGTCTCTCATAATAAACCAAACCCTTCTAGTCACCTTAACAGATAAGTATCACTGTTTCAAGGATAGAATATTTTCATCCTATAAAGCATTTGTCATATAAAATATATCTAGAAAACATATATGTTTATCATACAGTTGAACAAAGATAGTTTCGTGTGTATATATTGTATCAATTAAAACAGCACCATCTTAAAGAAGGGGAACATGTATTCATTACTGGCAGCTAACCCAGTATACTTTATATTTTAGGCTAGTCAAATTTATAGTAAACAACACAAGTATAACATATTTTCTTCCTCTTTATTATGGTCTGCAAAAGTGAGAAAAATATTTACTGTTATATATAAGAAGTGCTATGAGAATATAAAGACAAAATTTATACAATTGTTTACTAGATATAGTAATGAATAAATGGAACACTGAGGACTTACATCTTTTTAGTAGTGTAAAATTAATCTTAATGTTAATTATTAATTACTCAATATTAAAAATATTTCAAGATTCACTGAAACTATTTCTAAAATATATAGATTTTTAAAGAAAATATTTATATTGCTTGGTAAATGAATAATATGAAATATATGTACAGGATACTTTTCACATGTTTAATGTCTAGTCTGGCTAACCATATTATTTTAACCACTTCATTACAATACATATCATAATTCAGAAACTTACTGCTTGTTACATTATTTAGAATATTAGTTTCAATATTACAATTACAAAGAAAATATCATAACACTTTAAAATCTAAATAGTATCCTCAATAAATCAAATTGAAAATAGCATTAAAATTACCTTGACGATGGTCGGTGAGCATGTCCATTTGTATCTATTCCCAATAAATGTAAGAAAAAAACGATTTTTTCTTCTTTCATTTTAGAAAACAAAGACTGGTTGCTTCTGGCAGTATGAAAGAATTCCTATGTACATTAAATCAAAATTAAATTAATTAAAATTAAATTAATTTTAAAAATTTAGTTCATTTACTTTATTTAAAAAGCACTAGTGATGAAAACATTTATTTAATCTATCACTACAAAATTAAATTACTATCATTCATTCTGTTCTTCAGATTTACCCATAGAAAGGCTTAGTTATCATTTCAAACATCTATATTTAAATAAGTTAGCTATTTTCTTTTCTTTTATTTAATTGGTTACATTTCTTTATTGGTACACTGTACACACACATAATGATCACACTCAATATTGGGAATTTGTACCAGTATATGACATAATTTAATTCTTTTTTTCCCATTCCCCTATTCAACCCACAGCCTATCACCTCCTAAACTCATAAACTTTGTTTCCCTTTTTTTATTACCATGGCATTTTTTTCTTTACCTCATTACTCACACCTCCACCGTATTTTCTATTTCACAATATCTATCATGCATTCTAGAACTCATTAACATCTTCAGTTTCTCATACCAGACAACAGATACAATATTTATACATTTGTGAACTATTTATTTCACATCTGAATATGTCCTGACAATTCTCCATTCCAGGATAAAGGACTCAAACTTAGCATTCTTTAAGGCACAGTAATACTCCATTTTATAGAAAAACGACATCTTTACCCAGTCTCTATCTGATAAACATTTGGGTTGTTTCCAAGACTCAGCTAACACAAACTGCTATGAACATGGATGCACATATGTCACTATGAGATTATAAAAAAGGGATCTTAATTACATGAAGATTTTAAATGATTTTTACCACATATGTAACTTGATAAAATACAACAGATTGAAAAAAATATTTTGGCATAAACCAAAAAACAAAACAGAGAATGGTAACGGTTTTAGAAGAATTTATTATTTTAAAATATACTCAGAGTTGGACCATATCTCGTCCTGTCTGCACCACTCTAGTCCAGTCATCTCTCATTTATAACACTGAATAATCTCAAAACTATTGCCTTTGGCCCCACTAGAATCTATTCTTCACACTGTATAATAGAATGATAGAACTTAATGAATTCAAAAATTTTCAAAATTTATTAATTTCATTATGACAAACTACATTCATAAAGCCATGAGATAAATGTTATCTGTGCTGACATACGCATGAACACATATTTAAGTACCTATGAAATGTTCATAAATTATTTTAAATAAGTCCACAGACCATGCCAAGATATATAATTATTACCATAAATGTCTCTAACTATAGAGATGTTAACTTTTAACAGGAAATACTTAACTTCTCAGCAAAAGTCTAATAAAATTAAGTATATTTTTCAAAGAATTCATTACTACAAATGATAAAAAAAATGCTGACATTAGAGAAACTAATTGTTCAAGAATGAAAGAAAAATTTTAAAATATGTACCCTGCTACTATTCACAAAAGTATAAAATTGGGCTTCCGACGGACTGAAGGCAGCGGCACGCGGACCAGACCCGGCGGCTGCGGGCCCTGCCGTGCATTGCTTCCAGCAGACTGAAGGCAGCGGTGCGCAGACCAGAACCAGCGGCTGCTGGCCCCGCCGTGCGTTTCCTGCAAACTGAAGGCAGCGGCACGCGGACACGGCTGCAGGGCACAGTCCATTTCCAGCGCACTGAAGGCCGCCCACTGGCCCACTGTATCCTGGAGCTGTACAGTGAGGAGTCAGAGAGGTAACTCATAACTCAAAGTCTCCAGAATAGAATCTAACAAACCTTTTTATCTTATTTACTCTGTTTAATACTGATATTGGCATTTATTGTATTATGGTAACAAACATGATATGATTGTTCTGCTCAAATACCTCCCATGATGTGTCAGGAGTGAGAACTCTCAATGGTCATTACAGATTCAAGGAGGACCCCCAGGAAAGTGCTGCATCCAAAGGGTCCCAGAAAACAGAAAGAGACCTGCAACAAACATTGCCCTGTCATCAGACAAAGAAAAGCATTAAAAACAACGAAAGAGTAGAAATGAGAAAATACACAAAAAACCAGACTCAAAGATCACCATCACAGGGAAATTCAGAGAAAAGGGAAATAGAGCAAACTGAAACTCAAACACCAGCACTCTTGGAGATGGTAACTAAAGCAGATCTAGTAAAATGGAAATCAGAACTCATCTCTGTGTTCAAAACAGAGATACTGTCCTCAGTGAAAGACATCATTAAAGGAGAGATCAGTGAGATGATTGAATCCAAGTTAGCAGAAGCAATGGAACCTTTTAAACAGCTTCAAGCAGAGCTCCAGGGAATAATGAAGGAGAATGAAAGCTTGCGCAGCAGATGAATGAAGCAGAGAACCGAATCTCAGACCTAGAGGACAACATAGCAGCCAGCGAGCAGGAAAGGTATAATCTATGGAAAGGAGCAAGGGACCATGAGAAATCAATTCAACAGCTCCTAGATGACTCAAAGAAAAATAACATAGGACTGATTGGAGTCACTGAGGAAGCAGGAGACAGTGTAAAGGATATAAGAAAGCTACTGTCAGAGATAGCAACAGAAAACTTCACAGGAAAAGATATAGACATACAGATAAATGAGGCCTATCAGACTCCAAAACACCGTGACATAAAAGCATCTACGCCTAGACACATAATTATCAAGTTTCCAGATGCACAACAAAAGAATGAAATAATGGGCCAGAGGGTTAGCTCAATGGTTCCAGCGCCTGCCTCGTGAGCACAAGGTCCTGAGTTCGATCCCC
>PVIC010018297.1:0-10022 GCA_004025085.1 Thryonomys swinderianus
GAAGCAGGCGCCGGAACCACTGAGCTAACCCTCCGGCCCATAGTCTTATATTTCTATGATTACCATTCTTTCATAGCTTCTTTAGCATAAAATAGTTCATGTATATCAAGAAAAATTAATGCCACATGAAAACAAGAAAAAGTTGTCTTGCATCTATCTTAGGTAATGTATACTATGATATTTTGTGGCAAGCAATTTTACCTTGAATATATCTGCACTGTTGGGGTTAAAGAGCTGGTGTTTTCCAGACCCCAAAATAATGGGACCTGAACATCTTGTTTCTCCATAGACATAAAGAAATACTGTTGCCGTAGTGCCAGCATTTTCAAGATCCCTAGTGGCAACAGTCACCTTCCAGTCCCCATCTGCAAAGGAAAAAAGAAATCAATATGAAGCAATGGAGAAAAATCCTATTAGTATTAGGAAAATGCACAATTTTACTTAGTCCACTTAGTTACTTAGAACAGTTGGTGTGATCAAGAAGTACTGAAATAATTGCTTATTATGGACCTCCCCTTTGGTAGTAAGCATATGAAACAATTTTAGAAACACTGCAGAACAGTAGATATAAACAGAACAACAGCTATATATGGGCAAAACAGCTGAGTTGAAGGCATTTCACAGTATGCATTTGACTAAAAGATTCAGGATTTTGCTTAGGTATGTCTCTCCTGTCTTTGGGTGGGCATGAATGACAGACCTGTACTGAGAGGCTGATGCAAGGGTATGACTGTATCTGTACTAAGGAATAGCCCTGCCAACCTGGGGTTAGTAACATTTGGGTGATCCTAGTCAAATAGTGGTAAGGGTGGAGAAAGACTAAAAGGAACAGCAACAAGAAACTAGGATTCTTTTCCATGAAAAATTGCTGCGTTCCCTTAGAGTTGGAATGAACCAACAGTAAGGGGAAACCACTGTCCAAGATAAATAGGGCCAAGTGAAAGGAAATGGACTTAAGGGAGGACAGATGAAGAAAAACAGACTGGAAAACGAGAAAGGCAATGCATCATGTAACCAGAATAGATAATTGAGCTTCCTGCCAGTGAAGCTGGAAGCACAAAAAGGTTAAGTCAAGCAGAGCACGACAGAAAACATCTTCGTAAAAGATCTATGCATTGTTGTATGACCGGTTTAGGTGGAAAGACAAATTGAAATTGCATTCATTTAAGCATGTCATGCACTGGGGGGAACTGCACCATGAACCCGTCAGCGGAAGACTCCTCTGGCCCTGGGTCCTCACCACACTGTCAAGTGTAAAAAGGGTGCAGCACCTCCCATCACAGTGCTGTGCAGGTGTGCACCTCCCTCCTTATGGGCTGGTCCTGGAACGAGGAGCAACGTGAAGACATCTTTGTTATTTTCAAAAGCTCCAAACACATGTACTGCCTTGTGGGTAAAATTTACATTTCCAAACTGTTAAAATCCATCACTATTCTGGACACCTGAGTTTTCAATGACTCTTCCACTCAGAAGTTGTTTGTTCCTTTTAATTTACATAAGTAAGTTGTATATAATGTTGCATTTGACAGTAAACATAGAAATTAAGCCTCAGTTCCAGAACACCAAAGGAGTGGCAGATTCCAAAGTGCTAAGGTTCACTGCTTCCACCCCATAGCCATTTTGCATTCGAAAAGGTAGACCTATTGTGAGAAAGTGGGAATCATGCAAACTACAAGCCCATTGAGGGTTCTATAATGATACCAGATCATACAGCAAACCACACCTGTGCTTTTAAAGACTCTCTTTCCCTTTTTAGGTCTTCTTTCTCACTTTCTCATTAGCTCCTCTTGCCACCTGGCCTTGCTGTGGAATTTTCATCTCATGCTATCACAGGGAGAGGGCCAGGCATGAATTTACAGATAGGCTTGGATATCCTGTTCACTAAAATACCAAACACATGGGAAGGACCCCTGATTCATATGATACTTCCTCCCTGTTGGCATTAGAATGTCCTCATGACAAAAGCCTTAGTGATAACTTGGGATAATTAATGAAACATGTCCAACAGTGATTTTTATTGGTTTTCAAGTATTCTTTTTTGAAACTAGAAAAACTCTTCTTAATAATTTCTAAAACAGAGTTTAAAAATCTGATCACTTAACCTCTCTAAGAATGTCTCACTGGCTAAAAACAAAATAATTAAGAACATTTGTAGAAAATAACATATAGAAACATTCTGAGTCATTATTTAAATGAAAAGTTCCACTATCCTTTGAAACAGTTTATTTATAACAGGGCTAAAAAGATGTTTAGAAAAAAATATATGTTTAGAATTTTCCTACTGCTTACATATGTGTCAAAATTATGGTTTTCTGTAATTTTCTAACATAAAACTTTTTAACCAAAAAAACAACACAAATTCAGATAGTTTGTCCATACAAACTTCTTTGTTTTTCTTTTTTGTGCTCTTATCTATTTAAATCCAAGGGTCCATATAAAAATGCTGTCATCTGTTAACGTCTTCAGAAAGTATATAAAGCTCTCAAAGAAAAAAAGAAAATGCAATACAAATGAAATCTAAATGTTTATCTTACATGTTATCAGGGTTCTGGAAGGTTGTTTTGTTCTTTTAGTTTTTTTGAGAAAGGGTCTCGCTTTGTAGTTCAGACTGGTCCCAAACTCACTATGTAGACCAAGTTAGCCTTGAACTCTCAGAATTCTCCTGCCTCTGTCTCCTGAGTGCTGGGGTTATAGGCATGAGCCACCACGCCCGGTATTGTGGTATGTGGAGCTGGGGGACGAACTCGGGACCTTGCGCTTCCCAGGCAGACCCTGGAACCGTTGAGCTAAACGCCCCCACCCCACTGGATGGTTTTTTAAAAACTGGTTGGTTATGCAATGAACCATTTCTGACAGTCTAAATTAGATGGCCCGATTTCATTCTCCTCTCCTGTCACAGAATGAAGGAAAATTTTTGGACACTGCATTCCAAGAGGCTTATTTTTCTTTTGTGCTAAAAATATGTTAAAGGTAATTTAGATACATTCTGTATGATATCCAAATACTCCAAAATAAATTTTAATGTATTCTCGTTAATAAAATAGTTTAACACTTCCACTTTTACAATAAAAAGTGTGAGCTCAACTATTTTCATTGCGACATAACTAAATATAATCAATGCAGGTGTAATTGAACTGGAAAATCCTAAAATTCAATATACCCTCCTATGTCAATAATTGGAATTCCACAAATAATTGCGGACCAGCTGACTTGCAAATATCAAGTTTCCACATTACACACAAGTATTTTGTTGTATGTTCAAGAGACACTCTAAGGAATTATGTGAATCAAGTCAGACTTGATGCATTTCACAGATGTTCTCTAATATCCAAAGTTTACTATTGATTCAGCAGCAAGGTGCAGGAAAAAGCTCTTCCTTTGAAGAGATCATAGGCCACGTATTGGCAAAATCTGGCCACTGGGCCAAATCTGCCATTGGTTTGGGTAAAGTTTCAATGAAACAAAGCTAAACTCATTTGTTTATAGGTCGTCCTTTGTCCTTTCACACTGCAACAGGAAAGATAAGAAGCTGCAACAAAGACCACTTGCCCCCAAACCCTAAAATACACATTAGCTGGCCCTTTGTCATGAAAGTTGGCATATTCCTCTCTGGACCATTCATATATTCAAAATACCCTCCCTACTCTGTATGTGACCGTGTGCTGACTAACACTTAATATGCAAAATTTAACCAATGGATGTAGGGCTATTAAATCCTGTTGGTTTCCAGCCCATGTCCCTGATATCTGCCAGCCCACGTCCAGTCTTGCAAGGTGGCTATTTTATTGGTTTAGTAGGAGGTGGAGTCTATTTCTCTTGGCTGAGTCCAGGCTGCCTTTGGCCAATACAATGCAGTAAATCTTTGAAGGCTAAGTTAATTCGGGTCTGTCACAATACCTTCTCTTGTGGTACTACCTCTTGGACCTCAGGAGCCAAATTGTGGAAACTCTAGGTAAATAGAAAGGTTTCACCTCAGTTGGCAACTGGAGCAGAGGTCCAGACAGAAGTCCTGTCTCACAGGCAAGCCATCTTGGAAGACCAGCTATATCTCAAAGTCTGCAAAAACTGTCAGCACTGACCCACTGAAATTACATGAGAGGCTCGATGAACCACGTTGGCCTATTGAAAGTTGAACAGTAATAAAGATACTGTTTTAAGCCACTAAATTGTGGGGTGATTTCTCACACAGCAGTAGGTAACTGCAACTGCTGCTGAAAGCCTTTCACAGATAAGGGCTCCCCATTCTTTTTTTTTTCATTCATAAGTACAATAAGAGCTTTTTGTCAGGTGCCTGGTATTAGCCTGTGTGCAAGGGGATCTGACTGAAAGACCACTTCCATGTATCCCAAGGAAAGGGAAAAAATAGATGAAGGGCTGGCTTTTTTCACAGTGTTATCAATTGGAGGTTGATTCTCAGTATAGCAGTAGAAAGTTACCGTATTTTGTTGAACAAATCCCTATACAAATGAAGTCTGTCACCCTTTCTTAGATTTTAACATTTTATCTTTGTCTTATTTTGTGCATTCTGCACCAGAAGTACAGTCTTTTGACTTTGAAGCTCAGAAAATTAACCCTGTTGTTGAATATAGAAACATTCTGTATCTAGACACATTTTCAGTTACTTGGCAACTACCCACTGAATACTCAGATAAGTGCAGAGAAGATGCGTGTAAATTAAGTTCTTACCATGTAACTGTTAGTTTGGCACACTGGAGGAAAAAATTCTGACAACAGCTGCCTGTTAAATCACTGCCACACTGAGAACAAACTATGGGACAGCCACGCTGTGTGTGACAGCACATCATATAACAAACATGGTTCTTTGATGCTTAGCAGAATGGGACCAGGAAGATGCAGTTAAAATGAGAAAAACCCACAGGCCTCCACAGCTTACATCTTCCTACTCCTAGGTTACAAAGAGTTGAACCGAGATATGTCTGACAATACTACTGTACTGTGTGAAACATGTATTTGAGTTTACCTGGGGGAGACATCTAGTGTTGTGGTGGGTGCAAAAGGAAGAACTTCAGGTGATTTGGGGGCCAAAGCCTTTTACCTAACCAACTATACTCCCACAAAAATCCCAGAAGGATCCTACAGCCCTGAGGTGCTGAACTGACTGTACTCTCTTTGTTCTAGGAAAAGAAGTGAGGATAAACACTTTCTCTATTATGTCCCTGGCAATGTTTTAGTATTACTTGCAGATCAGCATCCCAGCAAATGTTTGTTTTAGCTTTTCAAAATTAATACCAATGTCCACTTCTCAAATATTTATAGCCTCTGGCCCATCAGCTGCATGCTTCTCATACTGTGACCTCCCTGTGACAAGATTCAGCTCTCTGAAAGGCTCCTTTCTACTTCTAGGACTTTGCCAAAATTCATCTGACCAAATGCATGCTGTCTTTCACCTCTCTTCCTCATCTCCTCTGATAAATACTTCATATGTGGAGGCTCAGCTCAGAGGTCACACACTCGTAAGAGGATTTTCACATATCCCCCTCTGTTATTAGAATGAACCACTCTCCTCCCTTTCATAGGACCCCTGCCTACTTCACTCACCTAACACATGGCTTTACAGACCCTCTGCTTCTGCCTGCCCAGCCCATGAGGGCCTCAGACTGAGGGCACTTTCCAGGTGTGTCTCTGTATCTCCAGTGCCTCGTACAGCAGGCACAGAACAACCATGCAAAAACTGAATGAATGACTTACAAAAACTTCATAAGACCTGTTAAATATTTTTGAAAAGTGAAGTCTTCATGTGTGAGAAAGATATTCAAGGTCTTAATAAGAATATTTCAGGGGTAAGGGAGTGAAGGGAAAGGATGATTAAAGGAATTAAGATAGATTAAGTGCATGTACTAACTTCCCACAAGAAATGAAAACATTATGTACTCCACGATGCACTAATAAAGTAATATAATAAAAAAAGAATATTTCAACACAATATATAACTTTCTCAACAAAGAACAAGTCCTTCAGATGATATGACATTAGTGTCATTTTTTATACAAAGGACTAGGGCATTGTTATTTGCCTCGTAATTGTTCTTATTATTAGCACAAAATAAAGATAACAATTTTGTCCTTGTATCACCCACACTTTGAAGGGCATGTAAATATATTTCAATGACATTTAGCAAAGATACTATAAACAAGACAGGTTATTACTCTAATTTTTGATTATTTTATCTCCAAATAATTCTGTTATCCAAACTATATCCTTCAAAACACAACCTTATAAGAGGATCATGCAATGTATTTTTAATTTAAGTGCCTAACACATTTTAATTCTTTCAAAAGACAAATATAATTAATCCTATTACACATGTAAAGCAACAGAGAAACTGTGCACTGACTAGCACAGGAATTGGGATCAGCTGACGTATCATTATGACCCTGAGAATAAAATGTTCAATTTTCTCCACTTCAAGTCCAGAAAACAAATGGAAACAGTATCAGAAAATGTTGTTACACATTTTATTTTGATCTTGATTTAGGGCGAATCTCCTCATTGCTGAGATCAGGTTTGTTATTCGCTATCATGGGACAGAAGACACCTCACTTCACAAGGCTAGATGAAGACGAAGACGAAGAAAACTGACAGGACAGTCCACAGGTGAGGCATGTACCCACCTCAGTCCGAATGCGTGCACGGTGGGGCCACAGCCAGATAGCCCAAGACAGGGGCGCGTCTGTCACCACGAAAAACTGAAGTTCATAGGACAGAAACCGAGGCATAGGAATATATGACAATTTCCCCAAACTATGTAGCAGCTAAATGGTATGATCCACTTTCAGAATTGGCACTGTTAACCAAGCCATCCAGGGGCCTGCCACAGTTGGTCTGTTCCATATCACAGAAGACCTAAGACTCCTACAGCTCTGTGTGCCTTACTGCGTTTCATCTCCCTCTCTGTCTAGTACATTTAACTCTAGTTCAGATCCTCATCCTTGCTAGAAAGGACATAATAGTTAAATACCAAACTCTTGCCCACTAGTATATACTCCCAGTAACCATCCTCAGTCTGGAATGTGGTTTCTCAGCAGTAACATTGCTACCTGGCCATTATCACAAATTTCCTTGAAATTTATCCATGATATTTGCTGCCAAACTTTTCCCACATCCCTTTGCCTCTCTGATCATCCAGCTTTCCTTGGCTTTCATGGAAAATTTGACTTGGCTTTCTTTGAATATTTATTAACAACTTTCAAGAACTTTGCACCTTAACCTCCCAAGCAAGTCACATCTAGAACTATGGTACAGTGTGCTGATCATTAGGATAACAACTTGTGATGTTCCACATATTTCTAATCCAAATCTTGACCTATTTATTCAGGTCTATGTGAACTAACCAATTCTGCTAGAATTTCCTATTGCTACATTAAAAAAAAATCCTAAACATAAAACAACAATTTCTTTTGCCAGTGAAGGTACCATTTGGGTTAGGCTTGGTGAGGATTATCTGTTCCAGTGTCACCTGGGGCACCTCAACTGGACACAAGAGCATCTGCTTCTAATATTGCTCTTTCATGTAACCAGCAAGTTAGAGCTGGCTTCAAGCTAGTTTTAATCAGGGCACAGAGCAACTACCTTTGTCTCCACAGACACCACAGATTGGTGATTGAGCTGAGTGGAGCCATGCCTCCCTCACAAGTCCAGGTCTTGAGTTCAATCCCGTGTACCAGGAAAAAAGAAAAAAACCTCTTCATATGGTACAATAATAGCCAAGATAAGCTCAAACATCTGCTATGCCTGACTACATCCTTTGATAGATTAGCAAGATTGTGGACAATCACATGGAATAGAAAATGAGTCGTGGTTACAGACATTTTTTAAAAAACACAATCTGCCTTATCTACCATCTCAGACCTGTCCATCTCAACATTTCTCAGCACCCTTTTCCAACAGAACTCTCTACCCTAGTAGCCCCTTGGGAGCATCTGATGATGTCTGGAAACATTGTTAAGGTCACAGTTGACTATATGTAAATGGTTTCTAGTGGATAGAAGCCAGATGAATCCTGTAATATCTATAACATTTATACAGTTCCCCACAACACAGAATTATCCAGACAAAATGTTAACAGTCCCAAGGGTGAAAAACCTCTGATTCAGCCTGATTTAAGTAACTCTACTCTACCCAGAGCAAACCATACTATCTGTAAATTACCTGTAAATAACTGGTTGAGAAGTACACCCATTAGGGCAGTATTTTTGTGAACTAGATTATTCTAAGAATTCTGAGAGCTTTACATGGTTGTTTCCTTGCACATCCATTCTATTCCATTGCTATGATGAACTACGTGTATTCAGCGTGAGTCAGGGAAAAGTGTGAACCAATATCCTAGAATCAATGGTGGAATAAATGAATATTCAAATACCAGTTATTTAATGCCATGAGAAAATAAAGTTAAAGCCAAGGTAGAGCTTGGAAAGCATTGCATTATTGATTGCTCACTTAACTCTTCCTGCCATGCCCATTGCAAAGGGTCTCAGCATCAAACACTAAGAGACAATAAACATCAAAGAGAATTCCTCTGAGCACTCCTTCTCTCTTGGTTACAAATAAGTTCACACATTTCCATCTCTTTTCCCATGTAGCTTCACTGGAATTTGTTGCAGGCTCTGCATGCTGAGACTGATGAGACAGGGCCGGCAATGGTTCCGTGGGCATCTGAGCTTCACAAAAAATGAACACTTGCCTGAGATGATGACCCCTCAGGTTCTCCCACCTTGGCAAATGCCCACAGGGTTTCTTGACAGGCAGGAAACAAGACTGAGCCAAAAGGCAGAAGGCTCCATTATGGAAGGCTGAACAATCACCTCACCATTAGCTACATTACCGTAGATAACTGTGTGTTTTAACTGATTCAGAACAGTGGGCAATCCAAGCCATCTACATTGGATTTGGAATGCATGATGATGGTTTAAGATACTGTACACTCTTCACTATGTTTAGCTAAAACTAATCTTTATATTTAATTTTCTGTCCTTGAGTAGACATTATCTGGATAGGGAACCCAGTTAAGTGTAGATGGGAAAGTAGAATCAACAGCTCTCGGCCACAGTTTCCTGGAATGTTATTTTTCACTATAAAACTATGTTTTTCCACTATAAAACAACTAATACCTGCATAAATTAGAGAAAAAAAAATCTCATGATCCCATCCCCAAGTAAGAAAAGTCCTCCACTGTCTAACAACAACAATAGAGACTATTAGCAAAAACTGAGTCACGGCCATTCAGCAAACAAGAAGGCTGGAGATGACACTTGTGATAAACATCAAGGCTCCATGCCAGGAGAATGGGAAGGTTTGACATTCACAAGAGTTGGGACCAAACCTGACGCTTGTAAAGTAGAACCCAAGAGACCATATCCTTACCCACAGGTGGCACTCCAAACACATGGCAGTGAAGGAAGCTTAGCAAAACCCCAATCTGTCTCCACAAAGGTTGTGAGTAAAAAAAAGTACAATTGATATGGAAAAAGACAATAAAACAATAATCTCCCTGATTTTAAAATCGTTTTTTCACTTGGCCCTGGTATAAGGCTGAAAGTTAATGATCTAGAAGTCTAGCCTAAATACAAAAATAACAAAATAAATCCAAAGACATGGAAGATATATACTCACACAAACACTGTTAGTGATTGGGGGTAGTTAAAGCAAGAATAGTTCAGACTCTGGAAACAAACTAATAGCACTCAAATACTAAATAGGCTATTTGCTACCTGTGTGACTTTCAGCAGGTTAAAGACGGCTGTGTCCTTCAGTTGCACCATCTGTAGACTGAAGTAATGACACCACTTTCCTTATGTGGCTACTGTGAAGATTAAATAACTTGACTTCGCTAAAATACTGAGACTATACAGGAAGTACTATAGATATTTCCCACTGATGTTGCCATGCTGCTCAATTTCTTGTTATACCAGAGGCCTCAGATGCTCTTTAGGACAAAAAAAGATTCCATATGGCTACCTTCACTGATCATTCAATAATATCTAAAGAAAACATCAGAATGAGCA
>PVIC010018297.1:10122-31899 GCA_004025085.1 Thryonomys swinderianus
AAAGAAAGAAAGAAAGAAAGAAAGAAAGAAAGAAAGAAAGAAAGAAAGAAAGAAAGGGGAGGGAGGGAAGGAGGGAGGAAGGAAGGGAGAGGGAGGGAGGAAGGAAGGGAGGGAGGAAGGAAGAAAGAAAAAGAATTTCAACCTAGTGATGGGTATCAAAGATATCTCACAATGGTAATGTAGTAGTTCCACTATGAAGAATGATTTTTACCTATGTGAGTTATAAATGTATAGAATTATAAGGTATCATGTCTCACATAATTGTAGGAATTAACTAAAAATATCTAAGAGTAAGGATACATAATTGTATTGTGTTAATCACCTCAATGTGAAATTAAAAATGAACTAAGTGGAATCCTTCTGTCTTTCCTTTCTTAACTAAAATATTATTTTAATCTATTTTCTCTCCACTACAACTTCTAGAAAGACATGAAATTCACCAACATGCTTTTTATACATTTGAAACCTACAACAAACACTTGCTTTTCTTAGCCACAATACAACCCGATCTCAATATCACACTATTTAATCTCCCCAGGTTCTTTACATACCATAAAATTTCTCACTGGCATAATTATTAAGAGTACTAACATATTTCCCAGATCATATTCCAAGAAACATTAAATATTACATTTATCAGAATTTAAAACCATTCATTATAGTGATAATACCTTGTGAAAAAGACAGCAACAATAATTAATTAGAAGTCAAGTGATGATAGTTTATTTTAATCGAAATTACACACAACAAAGCAATGAAAACAACACCTCTCCTGTACAGGGCAACTTAACTGTGTTCCAATGTGAATGCTGATTATATGACTTAGATTACTGACAAATAACTTTGGACATTTTCAGCCTTAATCATAATTTCAGCTTAAAACTATCACATATATCTCCTCAATTTCTGGAAGTAATGGATAACCTTTCTATTTAAGATGGTATCACTTAAAAATTTGTCAAGCATTACTACTTAAAAGTTTGTTTTAAGACACAGACAATTTGAAGCCTTTAAAAATTACAAGACAAGGCCAGAGATTTAGCTCAGTGTTTCCTGTGCCTGCCTCGCAAGCGCAAGGTCCTGAGTTCAATCCCCGGTAACCACATACAATGCTGGGAGTGGAGACTCACGCCCACCAACAATCAATATCACATACCACAGTGCTGGGCGTGGTGGCTCACGCCTGTCATCCCAGCACGTGGGAGGCAGAGACAGGAGGATTGCTGAGTTTGAAGCTTGCTTGGGCTACATAGTGAGCTCAGAGCCAGCCTGAATTAGAAAAGAGAGACCCTGTCTCAAAAAAAAGAAAAAGAAAAATTCAGTTAGCTTTAGACAGTAGATCCTATTCAAATCAGTCAGGAATTGTGTTATTAATATGCATACATTTTAAAGTTGATCTGAATGAGCTGAACAAATACAGATGTGTATGTGTGTGTACACATATCAGATAAATAAATCTGTTTTCAAAAATGTGAATTTTTGAATTTCTGTGTGTAATTTGTTCAGTGATTTGAAAATAGGCAAGAATTAATGCTGATATTACTATATTCTTAAATTCTTATACTTATTACAGTGGCTATTGAGTTGCAAGCTGTCCATGTCCACTGTGACAACTAACTTGAAGTCACATTTCATTTATTTATACAAGAAACAGTACTTCTACTTATATTTTACTTTCATTACTTATTTTACAAGAAAAAGGTGGAACATATATCTGATTCTTAGTGTGGGTATAGTTTTGCTAATCTTTCAGTATCTCTTGTAATTTTTTTTGAGACAGGGTCTCACTTTGTAGTTCAGGCTGGCCCTGAGCTCACTATGTAGCCCAGGCAAGCCTCGAACTCAGCAATCCTCCTGTCTCTGCCTCCCGAGTGCTGGGATTACAGGCCCAGCACTGTGGTATGTGGTATTGATTGCTGGTGGGTGTGAGTCACCACGCCCAGCATTGTATGTGGTTACCGGGGATTAAACTCAGGACCTTGCACTTGTGAGGCAGGTGCAGGTACCACTGAGCTAAATCTCCAGCCCTAACTGGAAAAATATTTTAAAAGAAAATGTAAAACTTAATACGCAAACCAACAAAAAATTACAATTAATAGAAAATAGTCACTTAGAACATGGTTACTTCCCCATATATTTAAATTAATTAAGGGAAGCATTAAGAAAAAAGCATTCAGGGTTAAAGTTGCTTGCCAGTTTTTATAAATCAAACTATATTTTGATGCTTATTCCCATGTCTATTTAAAGTTTTTAATCAATGGTTTAAGTGCAATAAGAATATACTACAAAAGTGTGCAAGACAGGTGATCAGGAAAAAGCAGTACATTATTTTAGAATTTTAAAGGATGAAAAATAGTAATAACATTTACCATTTGCTTCCTCTTGATGATTAATTTGCATTTCTGCAAAAGTAAAAGTGAAGCACAGTTAATAGTAGATCTGTCTGATGACATTGTAAGTTGGAAAAAGAAGTGTGAATTTAACTCTTTAACAGTGACGAACCCTTACGTTGATTTTTAACAGCGTAGAGCATAAAACACTGCCAAGACAGCTCTTTACATGTGTTTGTATTTTCACTGTGAGGAATAGCTATAAATCTGATACAAAAATGTAAACTAGCAAAAGTGCTGATCTGAGGGCAACTGGGGAATCATCTTCCATGATGTCCAGATGTAACACAATCATCTTGTACTTTCTTCTATGGATGGTTTAATTAATCCTCACCTTGAAGATAAAGTTCGATTTCTGAATAAATTATTCCTTGAGACATAAAGGGAATCCACCTGAAGAAAAGGGGAAAATGTAAAAAAATTATTTTCTTGATTCATCTAATAAGTTTATTCTGCATTAATTTTGCATATTGCAATAACTATAAAACTAGCATTTGTGCAGCTAAACACAATCCAAAATATTGTATATGCAACATTATGCTAAAAATAATACCAAAACTATAGCTGGGGTAATGAATACGATCTGCTCAGGTTTACCAGTCCTCAATCACTAGCACTTATAAATGCCACTGCGGCTGCAGCAGGGCACGCAGAAGACTGAGTTCAAGGCAAGGACGTGTTTAAAACTGTGAGCCAGCCTAGAGAGCGTAGCCTGACCACTGGCTTGTGACGGAAAAATAATTCTGCCATTTTAACCTTTCCACTCTGAAAGTCTCTGTCTTGCATGTGCGTGGCTTCCTCTAAAATCTCCTTCAGTGTCTGCAAAAAGAATCGCATTACCTTAAAGTAGGGTGAAAATGCTACCACTCTGCCAGCCACGCTGCAGGTAATAGCTCACCCCAATACTTTCCCTTAAATCAGACGGATCTCTGTGTCAGAGGCTATTACAGGCAAAGTCAAGGCTGGATATAGTAAACCAGCTTTCCCACTGACTGGTTCTGTAATCTTACTCTCTTAAAGCTTAGTTTTGTTGATTAAATTACCCGCTTCATAGAATTATTATGAAGCTGAAATAAAAAGTCATGTGAAAATATTTTATAACCTTTTTATGTGGTACATAAACGTTACTATTTTACCACAAAACCCACAATCATTGCTATCCTACATTGAAACATTTATTCCTTCCAGTCATCCATCCTCTGCCTAGCCGGCAGGTGTGGGGAGATGCCTTCGTGAGCCAGGGGCCTTGCTAAGTGCTGGGGCTACGAAAGTACAGCGGTGAGAAGGAATCTGACCAAAGGTGTTTCCAGAGTAAAGGGAAGGATTGATGGTAAAGATATAAATGCAACAAAACATTGTGACTGATGAAAGAAATAGAGGCAGAATAGGAGCAGAAAAAGAGGCGCCAATTCTAAATGGTATAATGGGCAGTACAAAAGAATGAAGAACAAAAAAATTCCTCTTTGAGGTGATAGTTGAGGTGAAGATTAGGCAGTAAGTAGGTATCTGACAGGCCCACAAGCGATCAGAAAAGCCACCACAACATGAGAGAGAGTGGCGCTGGAAAAGACACAGAGAAATGGAGGAGACTCCATGTGGCTAAGCAGAGAACGCAGCTGAACAAGGCAGACCTGGGAGCAGGTGGGCAGGAGGAGGTTGAGGCTGGGTGAAGCTTGGGGGCAGGAGGTGTCACAGATCCTGAAAATATCAAGGAATGTAGAGGCAGAACGATAGGGCTAACTCCACTGTTCTGCCCTTGAAATCACAAGATGCTGATCAGCTGTGCATTGCAAAGATAAACTGCGGCCTGCTCACAGTCCTACCCAGCTGTCAGGAGGATTTATCTGTCAGCTTTTCAAAAGCTGCAAGGATCCCATTTCCTTCGGACCACTGCAGCTCACAGTGTGCTTTCTGGAATCTAGCATCATACTACAATTTATTTTATATACTTAGTCAACCTATAATTATGTAAGCTTGCTTTATTATTCAGATTTTGGTTCATTTACTCATCTTTCCAGTTGGATTATCTCCACAATGAGTTTATGAACCAAAATAAAGGCACTTGGTTTTATGTTTAAATATATAAGTTCTAGTCTTTCATGGAAATGTGTACTTGTAATCCTAGCTGCTTGGAGGCTAAAGCAACAGGATCTCAAATTTCACACTACCCTGGGCAACTCAGTGAGATGCTGTTTCAAAATAAAAATGGAGGAGGAAAGGCAGAAAAGAGGGAAGGAAGAAAGGAGGACATAGTTCTGGATTGGAAGTGGAGTCAGACTCATTTCAAAACTTACTATTGTACAATTTTTTTTTTTTTGAGACAGGGTCTTGTTTTATAAGTGAGGCTGGCCCTGAGCTAACTGTGTAGTCCAGGCAAGCCTCGAACTCAGCAATCCTCCTGCCTCTCCCTCCTGAGTGCTGGGATTACAGGTGTGAGCCACCACACCTGGCATTGTGGTATGTGGTATGTGGTATAGGAATTGAATTTGGGACCTTGCACTTGCCAGGCATGTGGCAGAACCACTGAGTTAAATCCCCAGCCCACTACTGTACAGTCAGTCTTAACCCATATTCTCTCTGAATCTTTCTAAGTCTCAGTTTCTCATTTGTAAATTAGGGATGATAATAATACACAATAGCAAGACAAGTTTAAATGCATACATGCTTATAGTAGTATCTGACACATGATGAACAGTCAGTAAATGTCTGTCAATACTGTATTTTTTATTGCTATGTACAAGAACATAATAACTTGTACATAGCTCACATTGTAGCAAATATATTTGGGGCAATTGACAGTCAACTAACAACAATCTCTCCTTTTTTTAGTTGTGCTGAAAAGAGAAAGGCTTTCTATACTAATTTCTTGTACCAGAGGATATCTCTTAAACATGCTGGGGAAGAAGCATAGAAAGGTAAAGAGTGATATAGTTTACATTTTGTTTGAGATATATTTTAGACCAGGCAACTGCTAAATCACACCAAAAACAGCAGAGTATAGACTTTCAGGTTCTGTATCCCCTCCCCCTCCCAAAAACTGAGCAGGACTCCTCCCCACACCTCACTCTGTCAGTTCCCCCGTCACTACTTGTCACTTTTGCACCAGGAATGGCTCAGACTGACAGAGAAAAGTACAGGAATCTGCAGCAGCACAAACACATGCTCAGAATAGCAAGAAATGATTAGCAGTGGCCTCTTTTGGAAAAAAATTTAAGAGTTAAATGATTGCACACTATCTCAAGATAATTTTTTATTATTCTATTCTCTCCATAAAAGTAGTATTTTATATCTCTGTACTCAATCAAAATATCCATGTCACTTTTAACCTATATTTCTCCCCATTACCCAGACAGGGGAAATACAACCATTTGTACATAGGCTAATTAGCTTGAAATAAATTTATGCAATTTTTTAGAGATATCTGAGATGTTATTGAGGGAACTTAAACATTAGGTGACCGCTAAGGTTTCTTGCTACATAGATTTCCATTATATTTTTATTACTTTTTCCTTTCTTTCCCTTATCCTTCTCCCATTTTTCTATAAATACTAACCAAATTTCTGCTTGTTATAAGAAACCATGCTGGAGAATAAAAAGCAAGGTATAGGATTCTCCCCTTAAGAAATTTATGATACGGCATGTGAGACAAACACATTCACTATGACATTAATGAACATTACATAATAAGTTTTGTACAGAGGTTTATGTCAAACCGAGGACGATTTTTAAAAAGGTAAAGGTGAGCTCATCCTTGGCTGAGCAAGCAGAGAAAGTTTCATAGAATGGATACCAGATTGTCCCGGGCACTGAAAGGTAAAGATTTCAATAAGCAAAGAAAGGATTAAAATGAGCTAAGATCTGTGAGGTAAAATTAACAGTGTCCCTAGAGAACAACTAGGGAAGGAAACAAAAAGCACTTCATGAAGGAGAACTGAAAGAAGAGATGGCAAGGCCAGTGGCTAAGAGGTAGTGGTGGTACAATTCATTTTAAACCTGTCGGCATAAACTAACACCCTCACACTGCGCTGGCCTAAGTGTAAAGTTCCTTTTTCAACTGCAGTTATGCAAAAGAAGGGCACTGTTTCCACAGGTTTCCCAGGCTCTATTCCTATTCCTCTCCACAGATCATTTGCTCAGCCTTGGTCTACATAAGACAGCTTATAATTTATTCAAAAATTGACTAGCTTGGGCTTGAGATTTAGCTCAGTGGTTCCTCCACCTGCCTAGCAAGTGCAAGGTCCCTGGTTCAATCCTGGTAACTACATACAATGATATGATATTGGGCATGGTGACTCACGCCCACCAGCAGTCAGTACCACACCCCACAATACTGGGCGTGGTGGCTCACACCTGTAATCCCAGCACTCGGGAAGCAGAGGCAGGAGGATTGCTGAGTTCAAGGTTTGCCTGGGCTACATAGCGAGCTCAGAGCCAGCCTGAACTACAAAGCAAGACACTGTCTCAAAAAAAAAAAAAAATGACTAGTTTACCATAAACTTCCTGAGTACCAGCTAGGTTCTACATTTGCCTTGTGAAGGTCTTTGATTACAATCTCCTAAGCGCTTTCAAGTATGATTTTCTTGCAATAACTGCCAGAGGTGACCCAAAACAATTAACAAGGAAAATGAGTTAGGAATAGTAACTAATTGGGTCAGGAGGGATTATCAGCCTTACAAAAGCTCACGAATGTCTCACATGGAGGGAGGTCCTGCTGGTACTTGAGACTGCAATAATGGGGCAACAGAGGATGTGCCCCTTCTGCCAAACAGCCAGGGAGGAAATGCCACTGTCACAGAGGTCAACTAGCAACTTTAGTGTCTCAAGACTGAGATACATCCTGAAACAAACAAACCATGTTTTGCTCAAAAATCCACACCTATGCTAATTCTAAGAGTAACTATTAGGCTCTTTGTTACCGTTAGCAGATGAATTTGAGAATTTAATGATCGTTTTGTCCGTATGTGTCTTAGTGAGATCAAGCCAGAGTTAGACCTTTTCAACTTCATATTCTAATTCCAAATATGGCATATACCATGATTTTCTTTAGAGCTCATAGTGTCTTAGTACATAACCCTTAGTTCAATTTATTATACGTATTAATTTAACCTATTATATTCCAGCAGCCACAGTCAAAGATATTGATTAGCCCAGCATTGAGGAAGTCTACTGAGAATTAGAGAATTAGGTTGCAGAGAAAAACACATATATACGATTCAATACAGTGAGTGGTGAGTTAGTATCATACTCCTTGTGAAAGGAATATACTAAAGCAACATTTGCCCAATCTGAGGCTTCAGAAAATACTTCCCAGTAATACAAGTACGGTTTGTCAATTCACTAGTAAATACAGTGGTAGGAGTTTCAGGAATACAGGTACCAGGGGAAGGTCGAGAGTTAGGTGCATGAGGCAGACAGCATCAGATGAGAACACACTGAGGGCTGGGGGAGCAGGGAAGAGCTGAGTCTGGCTCTGGCACGGCTGTGTGCCTGCTGGGTCGCTAAGGCGGGTTCAGCAAAGATGGCTCCCAAAGCGCACCTCCAAGAATAAAGGCCTTCAAAGCTTCCCCCACTCAGAGACCTACCCACAGGCACCCACAGGTATTCTAGTGGAACAACAGGCTCTTTTTCAACAATTGGTAGGAAGGTGTGGAGGACTGGGAAATGGCACATATGGAGTTGGAATGCATAGCATTCCATATCTGAAAAGTACCTAGGATTTGCTGAAGGCCAAGCCTATCCATAGCAGACACTTCCTTAAGTCATTTTACCTTTTCACTTTACTCAAAAGAAATGATCTCAACTGTTAAAAAAAAAAAATCAATGAACACCGAATAGAAGATTTTAAAGGTGTTAGCTAAAGCATCGGCTCCCCTTTACTCTTTAGGTTAATACAGAGACTCACGGTCACTCAACCTAAATTCAGGTGGACCATGATTCAGTATTGAGAAAGAGAAAGCTGTCATGCCACTCTGGCTTGACAAATGAAGTTAGGTTTGAATTATTATTTTTTTTGAGACAGTGTCTCGCTTTATAGTTCAGGCTGGCCCTGAGGTCACTAGGTAGCCAGGCACACCTCCACCTCACAGCAACCCTCCTGCCTCTGCCTCCCAAGTGCTGGATTACAGGCGTGAACCACCACGCCTGGCATTGTTGTAGGTGGTTACCGGGATTGAACTTTGGATGTTGCTCTTGCAAAGCAGATGCGGACACCACTGAGCTAAATCCCTGGCCCAGGTTTGGATTTTTAAAAAATCAGTTATTTGAATTTTACTTTGCAATTTCCACATCCTGAATTGTCTTTCTATTTAGAATTGTCTTAGATAGGGCCTTTTTCTCAAAAACACTGTTCTGGAAAATTCACTCACATAGGTGCCATCTCCCAAGGCCGTCGGGAACTAATGAGGGCAAGGGTGCAGCCCCTGGCGATCCTCATGCACAGGCAGAAGAGGCTGCTCTAACTCCTGTGTATCTGGATCCTCTGAGAACAAGAGGGTTAGTATATACCTGTTATGAATCACACTGTATCTGTACACATTCACTAATATACACGACACATATATAGAATGCTCCACGTTTACATAAGAAAAACAGAGATGCCTGAGTTAATGCTATCGTACTACGTTATGTTATCTCCTCAAATGGTACTCCCTCCAAACTCGTGTCCACTAGAACCTCAGAATGTGACCTTTCTTGGAAGCAGTAACTTTGCACAAATAGTTCGGTAAGCTGAGGTCACGGGAATAGAGCAGTCTCAGTCCAAGGCTATCATCTTAGAAGAAGAGACACAGACACACCAAGGGGAGACAGCCATGTGCCAGCAGAGGCAGATAATGACCTGGTGCTGTGTAAGCCACGGAATGCCAAGGACTGTGAGCAACACCCAGCGGTAGGGAGAGCTCTGGAGGTGCTGCTTCCTGGGCCCTGGAGACAAAGAACGGCTTTGCCGACATCTGGGTTTCTGACTGCTTGCCTCTAGAACTGTGAGAGAAGAAATTTCTGTTCTTTAAAAGCCCTAAGCTGTAGGGCTTTCTTACAGCAGCCACAGGAAATCACAGTAATACAGTTAATATTTAAGAATATTGAAATCAACCTGTAAATTTACTTGAATTTGACCCTATTCAAATACAAATTTTTCTTGCTCCAAACCTCAAGTAGCCAAGGCTTCTGTGTAAATGTCAAAAATTCAGTGGCGTATACTCTTATCTATAAAGGCATAAAAATAGTATTTCCAGGTATAGAAATAAAATAAAACCGTACGGATGTGGGTGTTCACTGGAAGAGGGAAAGAAGGAGGATGTAAGCACTTGCAGGGAGCACGTGTGGTGCACAGAAGCGCCCTCCTGCAGCCTCCGCGCTCTTTGCATCCAGCCCTCCCCCCTGCCCAGCTCCTGAAAGGACACACATGTGGTGGGCTCTCCACTCGAACTCAGATGCGCCATAAAGTCTTGCTCTTGAGGAAGCTCCAAGGAGCATGCCTGTGATTATCTTGCCTTCTTCTTTCTGGAATATGCCCACCCAGGCATTTCTGCCCCTGAACCTGAAACCAATCACTCGCATCTCTGGCTGCCCAGACTCCTGGCCCCAGACTGCAAGCAGACCGCCCAGAGCAGCTCTTGCATGAAGCCACAAGGTCTCTTTCTCCTGAGTCCATCTGCCTCAGAGGATGCTATCATTGACCTTGTATGTGCAGACAGAAGCTTTGAGCACAAAGAAGCCATTGTAAGTAGCTTCAGAATAGGCTTTTCTGCTGCATAGAAAAGAAGCTTCTGTTCTCCTGTTCCATTCCTGGAATCACACTTTTCTATTTCTTTAAGAATTAAAGCAGGATCTGGATACTTCCTTTCTATCTACAGAATAGGAAGACATGAGATTTTGTAACTACTTTCTTCATCAGAATATTATAAGAATGAGCACTGGGTACTATTTCCTCAGGACCTACCTTGTGCAGAGCATCAAATATTAGCATTCAATAGGGAAGATGGTACATTCTGGCTTATTATTCTTGGCCATTTAACATATTTTGTAAAGTTTTTTCAACCCTCTGGCACTAATTATGCTGTCACTATGTCTCTTTTTCTGGACAGGACCATGTTAGCCTCATAATAATAAGGTAGTTCCTGGGGTTGGTGGCTCAAGCCTGTAATCCTTGCACTCGAGAGGCAGAGGCAGGAGGATTGCTGAGTTCAAGGCTTGCCTGGGCTGCATAGTGAGCTCAGGACCAGCCTGAACTACAACATGAGACCCTGCCTCAAAAAAAAAAATCATCATCATCATCATCATAGTAAGGTAGACAGACAAGCAGAGGCAGTGGAGTAATGGTGATGGAGACTGTCCTGTGAGCAAGGAGGGTATGTGCAGGCATTAACAGTGACAATGCATGTATCTGGAGAATCCTCCAGTAGATTTCATATTGAAAGAAATAAACTAAGTTGATGTGACAAAGTGTAGCAGAATGGAGAAGGCCCTGGAGGAAGCACTCCCTAGTGATACACAGATGGGGGGAATAATATATGCCACCACCTAGCTCCTGGGCTACCTAGACACTGCGGAGAAGAACAGGCTAGAAAGAGCCATCCGAGTCCTTAAGTGTGGTGCCCCTCATCAGACATGGAAGCTTGTGGTATGCAAAGCACTGAGTAACCACTAGGAGAACAGAGAAATGGTTTCTGGTTGGGTTTTCCAAATCCACTCCCTTAGATTTCCCAATGCTTCTGTTTTTGCCTAATTTATTTTTTGCTTGGTTTCCTGTTGGTAATCCATTTGGACAAAAGGCTGCTGAGCATCTCCCAACACTGACAAATAAAGCTCAAGTTTCTCACCCCCTTGTTTATATCAGATAGGGTTTTAATGAAGAAACTATTCACAGTCTGTCCTGTTCGCGAGTCTGGGACCTGTCTTTCTTCCTGTAATGGAGACCAAGCCAAAATAATAGTAAGTGTCCATGCAGCCAAAGACAGGAGTTTTCTTCAGATAACAGAACTCAGCAAATAACTAGAGAGGAAAGCTTTGTCTTATGCAAATAAGCGCCACTGACCTCTAACAAGAAGATGTTGAACATCCGAAGATGAGGTTTCAAGAAGGGGGAAACCTGCGAGTCCTGGGCCTCGTACAGAAAGGCAATGGGGCCAAGTCAGGAACAGAGGGAGTTTCTAGCGGGATTTACCATATGGGGCTCAAAGGAAACCACAGCTTGTCTAGATTGGGATCTTTATCTTCCACACACGCTATGCTAAAGTTCTTTCTAAAATTCTTCACTCTGAATCTGCTTATGAAACTGTTGTAACACTACAATTTTAGTAATTTAAAAAGCCAAAATTTAAAGTCAATTTAAAATAATTTGCAATATTCAACCTTCGATCTTTTTGTGACAGAATAATTTAGTAATAAGATATTAGAAGATAAGACTTTCTTAAAATGTTTTACAAATAATTATTAAACAAACAACCAGTGACACATGATGTTGTATAATATGCAGTTCTAAGTAAAAGACACAAACCCATAACCTATTGTACACTCACACACACGTACACACTCACGTACGTACAGTGATATCTACAGCACAACACACTCCTCTGCAGTACCACAGAGACCCGCCTTACCTTTCACAGAGGAAGATGGACTTGGATGCTGTACTGGGTTCTCTGACTACCACCTTTTCACAATACCAGTACTGTGATTCATCGCTGGCCTCACAGCGCAACAGAACCTTCCACAGCTTTCCAAGTGACACTGCTTCAATGTCAAAAGTATCAGTCTGGTGCAGGAAACAGAAAAGCCCCATAGTAAGAGCTAAAGTCTAGCAAATAACAAATGCTGGCAATAGTAATAGCCCAAGGCTACCTCAAAGAGGGCAAGAGAGGAAGAAAATAAGTAAATCACTTTTTATTTATTAAAAATCTGTTTGGACTATTTTTTTTTCCTCTTGCAATTTTGTTTTATTCTATTCTATATCTCCAGTGTAAAAAAAAAAAAAAAAAAAAAAAAAACGAAATTAATACCGAAGTTTCCAGTCTGTTGCTTTTCTCTTAGTTCAACCCTTAGCCCTGAGAAGCAGTTCATTAAGAGGTCAAGCTGACAATCAGAGGATCTAAAGTACACAGCCTTTCTACAAGTACGGACACTCAGAAGCAGAAGAGACATTTGTCTTTCATTCTCCCCCCTCCTTTTCTTCCAGAAATCATTTTCCTACATTTTCCTCTTAATATGAGAATGGAGCACATTCTTGAATTGATTGTGAAACTCTGTAATCCACATTGCCAAATAGAAAGAATTTCATGATAGGAGTTTAGAGAAAATATACATATGTGATCTATGGTTTCATCCTTTCTTGTCCTAATTTTCCTTTTTGTTTTTGCTTTACATCATTTCTGCTCCTCTCACTATATAGGATTAGCATTAATCTAAATATTATTTAATTTTGTGTACCCTACTATATTAGATTTCTTTCCTTGAATTCTCCTGGCTAGTGAAATAATAGTGATTTTTTTAAACAAGTTCTTAAATACTTTTCTCTTTCTTTCTTCCTTTTTTCTTTCCATCCTATGACCTCTCAAACTCCTTCCTCTTTTTTTTCTGGGCATAAAAAACCATCTATTTTAAAAACCTATTTTTTCTTCTCTCTTCCATTCCCTTGGTTTTCTGGGCTTTTTCTTTTTTCTTTTTTCTCCTAATTTCCAGCATAGTCTACATCAGAACTATATCTCCTGTCTTCCTGAGCTACTAATTAAGTTGAAAACTGCTTAAGTAAGTTTTATATGTTGATACAGGATATAATCATCTCTTTGGATGTTGGTATTGCCAGTAATAGTTATGCTCTGAGGGACAGATCTTCGTATTCTGAATAGGATAAGCAGGTACCATTACACTGAAACCAAGGACACATCATAAGGAGAAATCCACTTAATAAAGACATCTCTGCTATAGTGGCTTAGCTTTCTATGCCACTATATCAGTTCTACAATCTTCAAAATAATAGTCATGAGAAAACAATGCCACAAGGTGCCTTCAAACTTTCTAATATTGTAGAAAAATCTCACTAATACTGAAAATATAAAATTCCAATGCACTCAGAAAACAAAGAAAATGATTGAAGAGATCAAAAGAGACAGGTAAGCAGCTGAAGGAAACATTCACTAAGTTGATCAAAAAGTTTACAGAAGAAGCAAATAAGCAGCTCATTCAGAAAGCTCATTAAGAAATACAATGCAGGATATAAATGACTATTTTTGTAAAGAATTAGAGACTTTGAAAAGAATTTAGCAGAAATCCTAGAAATAACAAAAGCTCTATTGAAAGCTTTAGCAGTAGGCATAGCCAGAAGAGAATATCAGGACTTGAGGACAAGGTTGATGTAAATTTATTAAATGACAGACAAAACACAGTGAAAGACAACTAGAGACTGATCTAAGAGCTCCTAGATGCCTCTAAAACAGCAAACCTAAGAATTACTGGAATTGAGGGAGAGAAGTAGAATCTAATGATATGAAAACTACATTCACCAAAATTACTGCAGAAAATTTTTGCAAATTTAAGTAATGAGTTTGAAACCAAGATAAATGAGACAAAACTAAGATCAACATGACTAGAAAAGAACACATAATAATAAAAAATCCCTCAAAATCAGAACAAACCCAGAATAGTAAAAGCTTTTAAGAACAAACATTAAATAACTTATGAAAGTAAACCCATCAGAATAACAATAGATTTCTCAACACAGCTTTAAATACAAGAAAAGCTTAGAGTGAAGTTTTCCAAGCCCTAAAAGAAAAAAAACCCAATCCATATTTCTACATCCTCCAAAATTGTCCTTCAAAATAAATGAAATGAAGACCTTTTACAACAAAGACAGACTAAAGAAATTTAGCCCAGGCCAGAGATTTTAGCTCAGTGGTTCCAGCGCCTGCCTCACAAGCGCAAGCTCCTGAGTTCAATCCCCGGTAACCACATACAATGCTGGGTGTGGAGACTCACACCCACCAGCAATCAATACCACATACCACAATGCCGGGCGTGGTAGCACTGTAATATATATATATATATATATATATATATATATATATATATATATATATATATATATATATATATATATATATATATATATAAGAAATTTATGCCCATCCAAGCAGCACTGCAGAAAATTCTCAGTGGAATTTGTTGAGGTCAAGAAGACTGTTGGAGGATTAGCTAGTGGTTCTGGCGCCTGCCTCGCAAGCGCAAGGTCCTGAGTTCAATCCCCGGTAACCACATACAATGCTGTGTGTGGAGACTCACGCCCACCAGCAATCAATACCACATACCACAGTGCTGGGCGTGGTGGCTCACGCCTGTAATCCCAGCACTCGGGAAGCAGAGACAGGAGGATTGCTGAGTTCGAGGCTTGCCTGGACTACATAGTGAGCTCAGAGCCAGCCTGAACTACAAAGCGAGACCCTGTCTCAAAAGAAAAAAAAAAGAAGACTGTTGATGTCACCATCACTCAATAGTCAAAAGGAAAGATTAACTCTCACTGGGAGAGTAGTAAAAGTGAATCAACACTGGAAAAATAATACAATGACAGGAGTCTATAAGTAACATTCAACAATACTTCTTAATGTAAATGGGTTTAACTCCCCAAGCAAAAGACAGGGTGTCAATTTAGATCCAAAAACAAAACTCACAGGATTCTGGGAAGGTGGCAGAGAGGTAACAAACCTAGGCTCTCCCTCTCCATAGTTTGTTGTTCCCAAGCTGAAATACAGCAGCTTGGGGGAAGAAGAGCTGGAAATTCCTCCCTCCAGAAACAAATGAACAAAGATCTGAAGCAAGTACTGAAGAGAACAAAAAGAAGAATGAAGAGGGAGCAAGGGGGCAAGTGAGCGAGCCCACAGCTGTGACAGTCCACAGCCCACCTCCAAGAAGTAGCTCTTGGTTTGGAGCAGGACCCCACAGGACCTCACAGCTACTGCTTTAAACACTTATAAATCGGGTTCTTGACAGAAGACAAAGGATCAGCATGGCCAAGCAAGGAAGTCCTGCCAAGGGACAAAAGTTCCATGTGGCCAAGACAGCATCTCTGAACACAACCAAGAGTGGTGAATTTATGCCAGGGATGCAAGGGTGGTTTAACAAATGTAATCCAGAAATATAATATAATATATTAATAGCCTCAAGAGCAAAAACCATATGGTTATCTCAACAGATGCAGAAAAAGCATTTGACAAAATCCAATACCCATTTATGAGCAAGACCCTAAAGAAAATCAGAAGAGAAGGACTTTATCTCAAACTAACAGAAACTATTTAAAAGAAACCAACGGCCAGCATCACCCTCAATGGTCAAAAACTGAAACCTTTCACACTAAAATCAGGAAAAAGACAAGGATGTCCACTATCGCCACTCCTGTTCAATATAGTGCTGGAAACATTAGCCACAGCAATTAGGCAAGACAAAGAAATAACAGGAATAAAGATTGGTAAGGAAGAGTTTGAACTGTCATTTGCTGATGACATGATTCTCTATATAGAGGATCCTAAAAACTCAACCAAAAGACTGCTAGACTTAATTGCCAAATTTAGTAGTGTGGCTGGATACAAGGTCAATGCTCAAAAATCAATTGCCTTTGTATACACAAACAACAAACTAGAGAGAAACTGGGGAGTTAATCCCTTCACGATAGCATCCAAAAAAATGAAATATCCAAGAATCAGCCTAACAAAGGAGGTGAAAGACCTCTACTCTGAAAACTACAGCACTCTGAAAAAGGAGATAGAAGAAGTTATCAGAAAATGGAAAGACATCCCATGTTCCTGGGTAGGAAGTGCCAACATCATCAAAACATCTATACTCCCACAAGTATTATATAGATTCTATGCAATCCCAATTGAAATCCCAACAGTATTTTTCACAGATCTAGAGAAAATTATCTAAAAATTCATCTGGAATCACAAAAGACCTAGAATAGCAAAAGCAACAATACATCTGAAATACATCCAAGCAACAAGGACATAGTGTGGAGGGGTATTATGATCCTCAATTTGAAACTTTACTATAAAGCCACTGCGATAAAAACTCCATGGTACTGGCAAAGTAACAGACCTGAGGATCAGTGGAATAGATTAGAAGATCCAGAAACAACTCCAGACACTCTAAGCCATCTCATCTTTGACAAAGGAGCCAAATATCATCAGTGGGGGAAAGATAGCCTCTTTAACAAATGCTGCTGGAAAAACTAGGCTTTCACCTGCCAAAGACTAAAGCTAGGCCTATTGCTGTCACCGTGTACAAAACTAAAATCAAAGTGGATTACTAACTTAAATGTTAAAACAGAAACACTTAACTTGCTGGAAAACAGGTTAGGTAAAACTCTTGGAGACACTGATTTAGGGAGAGACTTCATGAACAAAATGTCTGTAGCACGAGATCTACCAGAAGAAATCAACAAATGGGATCTCTTTATTAGAAAGCTTCTGCACAGCAAAGGAAACCACTAGCAGAGTGAAAAGGCACCAACAAATTAGGAAAGAATCTTTCCTAGCTGACTCTCAGACAGAGCTACTATCTAGAATATATAAAGAGCTTAAAAAAATCAGTCCCCCCAGATTTAAAGATCCAATTCAAAAATGGACTGCTGAAATGAAGAGACACTTTTCAAAAGAAGAAGTAAAAACTGCCAAGAAGCATATGAAGAAATGCTCAACATCACTGGTCATCCAAGAGATACAGATAAAAACCAACACTGAGATTTCATCTCACTTCACAAAGAATGGCTTCTATATTAAAATTAGCCAGCAACAAATGCTGCTGAGGCTGTGGAGAAAAAGGAACCCTTCTCCACTGTTGGTGTGAATATAGACTGGTACAACCATTATGGAGATCACTGTGGAGATCCCTAAAAAAATTAGGATTAAAGGTCTCATTTAGAGGTCCTGCTATTGCCCTGTTAGGAATATGTCAGTATTCTTCTAACTCTTAGATAAAATTGAAAGGAAAGGAATAATGCAAAACTCAATTCTATGAAGTTAGCAGTTTTCTGATACCAAAATATCACTAAGGTATTCAATCAAAACAATTTTAAAAAGGAGAAGGAAGGAAGGAAGAAAAGGGAGGGAGGGAGGGAGGGAGGGAGGAAAAAATAAGAAAAGAAGTAAAGTAACATAACCAAAAACCAAGGAGGTAAAAAGCTTTTATAATGAAAATTATAGAAATGTGAGCAAAGAGACCGAAGGATACATTAGAAAATGGAAGACATCCCCTGTTCCTGGTTAGGTAGAATCAATATCATTAAAATGGCCATATTACCAAAAGTGATTAAAAAAAAGACAGTGCAATTCCTATCGACATACCAACAGCATTCTTCACATTGCTAGAAAAAAAAAATCCTAAAATTTACATAGAATCAGGGGAGGCCCCAAATAGCAAAAGCCAAAGAAATAGAACAAAACAAGAAATATCACAATTCCTAATTTTATGTGATACTATAAAGCTATACTAAAAAAAAAAAAACATAAGTGTTGGCACAAAACGGACACAGAGACCAATAGAATATAATAGGAGATATAGAAACAATGTCCTGCACCCTTAACCACTGGATTTTTGACAAAGGAGCTTAGAGAAAGATAACCTCTTTAATAAATTTTTCTTGAAAAACTAGCTATCTATGTGGACAATGCACCTTGACCCATAATTTTCACCTTGTACTGAAAAGTCAAATTAAAATGAACCAAAGGCCCAGACAGAGGGCCAGAAACTAAACCTGCCTGAAGATAACATAGGAAAAATGCATGAAGCCACAGAACAGGTTAGGCTTTCCTGAACAGAATGCTGGTAACATGTAGCACCAAGAACTAACAAGTGGGATTAGGTTAGAAAGCTTCTGCATGATAGCAAGGGCAATAATTATGGGGGAAAAGATAGCAACATAGCTGGAAAAAAATTTGCCAGCTATTCTTCTGATAGAGAGCTAATACCTAGAGTATACGAAGAACTCAAAAAATTACCTTCCTAAAGATAACCCAAGCAAAAAGTGGGCATGTAAACTGAATAAACAGTTCCTTAAAGAGGAAATAAAAAGGCCAATAAGTACATGAACAAAATGTTCTTCATCTTTAGCCATTAGGGAAATGTATATCAAAACACCTCTGAGATTTTCATCTTATTCCAGACAGAATATCTATGGTCAAAACAATACAGACCTACAAATGCCAGCAAGGACAAGGGAAAGAGGAAACTTTCTATCTTGTCATGGGGAATGTAAAATAGTATAACAATTATGGAAAACGGTATGCCTACTCCTCAAAAAAACTAAAAACAGTAATTTAATTTGACCCAAATATATCTTTCCTGCATTCCCAAGGAAAAAATAATGATTATCTTACAATAGTGATAGCAGAATGGTTCACAATAGCTAAGCTCTGAAAACAGATCCTCATCTATGGACAATGGACGAAGAAAATGTAAATACCCACAATGGAATTTTATTCAGCCATAAAGAAGAATGAATTATTGTCATTTGCAGGAAAGTGGATCAGACCATGATATGAAATAAATTAGACACATGTTAGTACTGTCTGTGCATTTTACTGAATATAACTTGATAATCTCATCTTCACTAGCCTGCATTCCTAAGTTTTCCTTCTAAGGGGACATTTATGATGCATGTCACAATTTGTTGCACAGGCTGCTGTTGCTCTGTCCCATGTCCTTGGGAACCATTGCTGGGTTCACTTGTGGCTATGGTAGACAGTTTAGCCTGCTGACTGCTTCCTACCTTAATGCCCTGTGCCTCCTGCTTCTTTGCCTGGAGACTTCATGTGGTGGGACAGTTCATAGGATTTCTCTGAAGAGCCTTAGCAAGCAGGTGTCCAAATAATAAACAGTGCACACCTTCTTATTCTTTACAGATATTTCTTGTGTAACAGCCTACCTGCTTAACAGCTGCTCAGACTTATGACTAAGACTCACTGTTTGAATTTATAACCTCTCATGGGTTTTGGTAGAGTTCTCTACAACTTATTTAAAGAACATCAGTGTCTTTTTTCATACAGTATATCTTGTTTAGATAGTACTGTAATTTTTGCCAACTGTTCTGTGCAGTAACCTGTAGTAAATTCTGTTATACATTACTGTACTGCATGTCAAACTCATGCAAATAAAAGCAAAGTCATCAAGCTGGAGTTTCCTTTGACCATTTCTTTGTTCTGAATTTTATATATCCATGCTATATACTTTTCATCTTATAGCAACCAATTCATTTAATGACCCAGTTGCAGGGACAGAACTCAGATATTAAATGTGTGTATAGGTTTCTCTCCTTTTCTTGTCTTAATGTTTCCACTCCTTGGCTTCCTAGAGGTTTAAGTAGATCATTTCTAGATAAATGACCTATACCTAAACTTTTGTCTCATGGCCACCTTTGGGGCAAACCTAAACTACCATATAATACCTTTTCTGTATCTTAAACCGACTTTTGATTTGAAGAGAGTTTAAATAAGGTCTGTTAGTATGTTGCTGCTCTTAATTATATTACTAGGCACCATGTAGGAAAAATAACAACAGGGGAGAGGGGAGAAACAGCCAAAGATTTAGCTCAGTGGTTCTGGTGCCTGCCTAGCAAGCACAAGGACCCTAGTTCCATCCCCAGTAACCACATACAACAATAGCCTGTGTGGTGACTCACGCCCACCAGCAATCAGTACCACACACCGCAATACCGGGTGTGGTGGTTCACACCTACTGATAATTCCATCACTTGGGAGGCAGAGGCAGGAGGACTGCTGTGAGTAAGAGACTTGCCTGGGTTACATAGTGAGCTCAGGGCCTGCTTGAACTACAAAGTGAGACCCTGTCTCAGATAGATAGATGATAGATAGATAGATAGATAGATCGATAGATAGATAGATAGATAGATAGATAGATAGATAGATGATAGATAGATAGATAGATGATAGATAGATAGATAGATGATAGATAGATGATAGATAGATATAGATAGATAGATAGATAGATAGATAGATAGATAGATAGATAGATAGATGATAGATAGATAGATAGATTAAAAAAAAACAATGACCAGCCCAATCAGTGATTTAGGAGGTAGGTGGTAGAGCATACACAGGAATTCTGATCCTAAAATTTCAAAGTTGTTTCTTTTTTGGCATTAATTTTATTCTATTTGTTCTAATTTTAATTGCATAAAGTTTTACATCCATAGACCTCAGGAAATGGGTTTATTTCCATAGACCTCAGGAAATGGGTCACAAGACAATCTCTTTTCTCACCAAAATGGCTGCATATTTTAGGATGACCTACAGTGAAAACTGAAACATTAGCAATACTGAGCAAGGTTCTTACCTAGATCAAGACCTAAAACAGTCTGCACCTATGGGGTTAGTCTTCTCTGTTCAGATGCCTGGATAGAAGCCTAAGTTGTTTAACATAACAGGCAAAAGGAGGAGGTAAAGATGGGTGACAGGCACCCAGCAGGGAGGAGGAGGAATGCTGGATCCCTTGGAATGAATGGCATGTCACTTTTCCTCCCTAAAGTCACCTGTGTTGGAAGATGTTAGGTAGGAATCCCAGAGGAAGAAAGGATCCAAGATTTTGAACTGCCCTAAATGAAGGGCACTGCTACTGCTGCTATTGTAGAACCAGCCCTCTCCAGGTTGAATCAGAGCCAGGTCAGAAGGTAGAATTACGGAATGCTTGTAGGAAATAAATTTGCTGGCAATGCTAGACAGCCACGCTTTAATCTTCAGTCCACTATAATTCTTGCCTCACTTGTTAAGCATGAAAAATTAATTTGGTTACAACCACCTGGAGTGACAACAGTTTCTACTACATCCAAGCTTCTTGTCAGAAAAACAATGTGAGTATGTACATTCTAATCTGCTAGTTCCTGAAACTTACTTTTTCCACAGACTGTTTCTTACTAGAATAACCTCCAAAGGCTGAAAGCTAAAGTGTATCAGTCCGGGTCGGCAGTTCCTTCCTGATGGACTGGACGTGTGGCTGTGCTGATGTGGAGAAGCGCCACCTCCCTGGGACATCAGTCGACCTGTAATCCCACCCCAACTTCAGCTTGAGCTATATTTCAGTGAGGGCAGGGCTGGGGTTCTCAGAGAAGCAGTTTAAGAGCAGAAAGGTGGAAATACTTGTAAGTGAAATAAATAGGTCACAGATCTGTAAATATCGTATCTTTTCTCTGGTGTGAGAAACTGAAGATGTTAATGAGTTCTAGAATGTATGATGGGTATTGTGAAATAGAAAATGTTCAAAGGGAAATGTGGAGTGTGAATAATGAGGGGTAAGAAAAAATGTGATGGCATATCATAGTGACATATGTATACCCATGTTTATAGCAGCTCAGTTTGTGATAGCTCAGTCTTGGAAACAACCCAAATGCCCATCA
>PVIC010018298.1:0-31747 GCA_004025085.1 Thryonomys swinderianus
GTCTCACTTTGTAGTTCAGGCTGGCCCTGAGCTCACTATGTAGCCCAGGCAAGCCTCTAACTCAGCAATCCTCCTGCCTCTGCCTCCAGAGTGCTGGGATGACAGGCGTGAGCCACCACGCCCGGCACTGTGGTATGCGGTATTGATTGCTGGTGAGCGTGAGTCTCCACACCCAGCATTGTGTGTGGTTATCGGGGATTGAACTCAGGACCTTGCGCTTGTGAGGCAGGCACCGGAACCACTGAGCTAACCCTCTGGTCCCCTATTATTATTATTATTTTTTTTAATTTCGAGACAGAGTCTCATTAAGTTCCTCAGGTGGGACTCAAACTTGGGATCCTCCTGCTTCACCCTCCCATAGTGCTGGCAGCACAGGTGTGTGCCAGGGTTCTCAAAGCATTTAAAACAGTGCCTTTTGCCACTTCTCGTTCCTGGTCTTTCTACCTGCCAAATGTGGACATTACTACCTCTCACCCCCTAGAGTCAAAGGGAGGAGCGATGAGCCCCCTGGTTTGCATGCTAAGGTTAGCTAAGGTTGGCTGGCACCGGAACATTGGCCCAGGGGTGGATGGCAGCCAATGAGTAGGGCTCAGGGCGGGCAGGGGAGGTGGCTGTGGGAGTCCGGCGGAAACCCTGCAGGGAGGGCACTTAGGAAGCTATATATAGTAAGTGCCATTATGCCTTGGCTGGGTGGCCAGGGACGTCTGGTCTGGGAGGTCCCAGCCGAGCTGCTGTGAACAGACACAACAATGCTACCATTCTCTCCCAGTGGGGCTCAGTGCAGATGGACGCATGCGTGAGGATTTCTCTGTGCCCACCCATGGCTGGATGACGTGATGACAAGCAGACAGATGTCAATTTCTAGATAGTGACTGAGGAAGTCCGATCAACAACCGTAACCCAGCACTCTGGGAGGCTGAGACAGAAGGATCTCAAGTTCTAGCCCAGCCTGGGCAACATAGCAATTTAACAAGAGCCAGTCTCAAAATATAGAACAAAACGCCCTGGGGATGTAACTTAGGGCAAAGGGCCTAGCTAGGTTCAGTCCCCTACTCAGTACAGTACTGAGAAGAAGAAAAAAAAAAAGACAAGGATGAAGGAAATCTCAGGTTAAACCTTAAACCACAAGTTAGCCTCCTTGAAGCTCAGAGTCCGGCACTGGACAGTGTGACCAGGCCCAGCGACCCTTGGCCCCCAGGAGACCAGGTGAAGGAGGTGCCTCAGAGTAACCATAGCAACAGATGGCCACTTCTCTACCCAGGTTCCCTCAGCCCACCCCCATCCACTCCTGCTCCAGCAGTTGGAGAATCCTAGGTAAAGTTGAGGTGCAGAGAAGATGGGGGGTGACAGCAGGTTCTGTGTCTGCGGGGATCAGAGTTTCTACGGGACAGACCTCAACTGTTATACTTAGTCCTAAATAAGACTAAATATGAGAACATTTTAATTATGATAAGTCCAAACTACGGTGCTATTTTGGACCTCCACGTCCTATGCTTTTCCCATAGGAATATTTCCTTGTGCAATGCTGGGGGGGGGGGTGGCCGAACTATCCCCGCCCATTTGACCATGAGGAAACTGAGAAAGAGGTGACCAGTCACAGACTGTTTGCTTTACCTCAGTAGACCCTCGCCCTCTGTCCAGGCTCCTCCCAGGATCAAAAGGGAAACAGAGGTTGGGCTTTGTGTCCTTAGCGGTCCAGAGTTTGGGGCCTAAAAATGGGTGATCAGGAGGCGGGGCGCTGAGGACTGGGGTCCCTGTCCCAGCAGGCCAGTGGCCGAGAGCTCCCTCTACCGGCAGCGGCTGGAGGTCATCGCCGTAAGTGACGCCCCTCCCGTGCGCTGACCCAGCCACGGGAACCCCGATCCCTCCCGCCCCTGTCTTCCCTTCTTCCTCTCCGCCACTCCTACGAATTAGACTGGCTCTGTGAAAGAGAGAACAGCCCCTTATTAGCTCCGGCCCTGCCCAAGACTCCCCACTAAACCTCAGTCTCTCTCACTCCTCTGATCTGTGCTCCCCCAAAATGGTGGGGCTGTGGGTCCGGAACACCCAGAACCTGCAGCTCTTAAAGCCACGTCACTCCTGGTCCTAGATTCCTTGTCCGACCCCCAGCAGTTTGGATTCAGTCCTTGAACTCCCCACTAAGGAGCCCCTGACTCCGCCCCTCTGCGGACTCCGCCCCTCTGCGGGCTCCGCCCCTCGATCCTGTCTGGACTCCATCCTTGATGTCCCTCTCACCACCCAAACTGCGCCCTGCATCTACCCCACTTCCCTGACCCCCACCTTGACACCCCATCTCCGTCCTCCTCTTCTTTGCCCATCTCTATGGAGTTCTCATGCACCCCATCTCTAATCCTGCTTTGCATCCCCAAATCTAAATCTTTCCCATCTCTTTGAACCCGTCTGGGGATCCCCGAAAGGATTTCGGGACCCCACCCAAGACCCCGCCCCCACCCCATCTCCCGCCCCCACCCCATCTCCCGACCCCTATTGGGCGCGGCGCGGCCTCCGCTGCATCCCGGGAGCGGTCGGCCCTGCCCGCCCCGCCCCACCCCCAGGCTGCTGCTGAGTCAGCGCCTCGCGGCCCCGCCCCCTGCCCCCCAGCCGGCCGGGAGCCCGGGAGCCCCGTGGAGGGCGAGGGAGCCCCGAGAGGGGAGGCCCCGCCCAGCCCCGGTGCTCTGCGCAGGAAAAGCGGCGGCTACAGGAGCAGATCCGCTCGGCGTGCCGCGAGCTGGAGGAGGAGAAGCTCCGCGTGCAGCGGCTCAAGGTGGGGGCGCTGCCCGGCCAGGGACCAAGTGGGGGTGTCCATGCGAATAGTTTCACCGGACCACAGGGGCTTCTTGGGGGGGGCGTCATGTCCAGCCTGTTGGTGGAAGGGGTGCGGTGGCAGTGGGGACAATTGCCTCTTCCTGAGAAGAGTCTAGGATCGTGAGGTCTTGCCCCAATTTGGGGGAGTCCGGTTTGGGGGTACCTTAGGTGAGGTTTGATTTGGGGGCTCCTTAGGGCGGGGCCGTGGCTTCACTCCGGGAGCGTCTGTGCATCCCTATGGAAGGTTAGGGGGCAGGGCTGTCTCCCCAGCCAGGTCGGGGGGTACTGAGGGCGGAGAGGGGGCTGGGAGCGTCTGTCCGCCCCGCAGTGCCCGGAAGCCATGCGACGTATACCCGGCCAGTGGGGGTGGGCCCGGGGCCCCCTAGCGGGGCGGGGCTGTGCCCAGCGCGGGCATCTCTCGTGCCCAGAGGAAATCCCTGCGAGAGCGCTGGCTGATGGACGGCGCCGCCGAAGGGCCCGAGCAGCCCGGGGACCCTGCCGCCCAGGACACCCAGTCGCCGGAGGGCCAGGCCCAGGCTCGCATCCGAAACCTGGAGGACAGCCTGTTTACGTGAGCGAGGGTCCTGGCTGAGGGGAGGGCGCGTGGAGCCTGGGGATCCCTACCAGCAGTCCCCTCTCTTCCGCAGACTCCAGTCTCAGCTCCAGCTGCTGCAAAGCGCCTCCACAGGTGCCCAGCCCCGGCCCCCAGGCAGGCCCTCCTGGCGCAGACAGGTGAGGGGCGTGGGGGCGTGGCCAGCGGGGCCAAAGCTGGAACCCAGGTCCGCGTGCACCCTTCTCTGTGATCTTGAGCAAGTCCGTTTCCCTGCCTGAGCCTTCGTTTCCCCATCTTTAGGGGTCGTTTCGTTTTGCTTTTTGAGACAGGGTCTCGCTTTGTAGTCCAGGCTGGCCCTGAGCTCACTATGGAGCCCCGGCAAGCCTGGAACTTAGCAATCCTCCTGCCTCTGCCTCCCGAGTGCTGGGATGACAGGCGTGAGCCACCACGCCCGGCTGCTCCCCATTTTTTTTTTTTTTTTTTTTTTTTTGCTTTTGAGACAGGGTTTCGCTTTGTAGTTCAGGCTGGCCCTGAGCTCACTATGGTGCCCAGGCAAGCCGCCGCGAACTCAGCAATCCTCCCGTCACTGCCTCCCGAGTGCTGGGATGACAGGCATGAGCCAACACGTCCGGCATTGTGCTCCCCATTTTTAAGTGGATGTTGCAACAGCATACTTGGAATTGCTGCCTTGAGGATCAATTGGAGCATCAGTACCTTGCACTGGGGAAGTTTTGATTTTATGTTTAATATGGCCAAACCAGGTGTGATGGCTCACACCTGTAACCTCAAGAGGCTGAGGCTGAGGCAGGAGGATTATTTTGAGGCTAGCATGGGCCACATAGTGAGTTTAAGGCCAGCCCGAATTGCATAGTGGGACCCTGCCTCAAAAAACAAAAAGATGCCAGGCACGGTGGCTCACACCTGTCATCCCAGCACTCGGGAGGCAGAGACAGGAGGATTGCTGAGTTCCAGGCTTGCCTGGGCTATATAGTGAGCTCAGGGCCAGCCTGAACTACAAAGCGAGACCCTGTTTCAAAAAAAAAAAAAAAAGTATCAATAAAGAATTAAATTAAAAAAAAAAGAAAGGGGCCGGAGATTTAGCTCAGTGATTCTGGCACCTGCCTCGCAAACGCAGGGTCCTGAGTTCAATCCTCGTAACCACATACAATTCTGGGCTTGGTGACTCATGCCCACCAGCAATCAGTACCACATAGCACAATGCTGGGTGTGGTGGCTCATGCCTGTAATCCCAGCACTCAGGAGGCAAAGACAGGAGGATTGCTGAATTCAAGGCTTGCCTGGGCTACATAGTGAGCTCAGGGCCAGCCTGAACCTGAACTACAAAGTGAGACCCCTGTCCCAAAAGAAAGAAAGAAGGGAAGGAAGGGAGGGAGGGAGGGAGGAAAGAAAGAAAGAAAGGAAGAAAGAAAGAAAGAAAGAGGACTAGGGATTTAGCTCAGTAGCTCTGGCGTCTGCCTGGCAAGTGTACGGTCCTGAGTTCAATCCCGGGTACCATGTATCACAATCCCGAGCGTGGTTACTCACGCCCACCAGCAATCAGTAGCACACACCACAGTGTGTGTGGCTCACTCTGTGTAATCCCAGCTCTTGGGAGGCAGAGGCAGGAGGATTGCTGTGTTCAAGGCTAGCCTAGGCTATATGGTGAGTTCAGGGCCAGCCTGAACTATAAAGTGAGACCCTGTCTCAAAAGAAAAAAGAAAGGAAGGAAGGAAAGAAGGAAGGAGGGAAGGAAGGAATGAAGGAAGAAGAAAGGTCAGAAAAAGAGAAAGAAAGGAAGGAAGAAGTGAGTAGATGGATTTTCCTGTAACTTGACCCTAAAGGTGGGAATGGGTAAGCAGAAGACATTCTTGTAATTTGTGGGGTTTTTTTTTGGCGGTACCAGGGATCAAACTCAGGCCCTGTGTGTCCAAGGTTGGTGCAGTACCACTTGGAGCTAAATCCCCAGCCCCTGTAATCTGTGTGGTTTTTTGTTGTTTTTTTTTTGAGACAGGGTCTTGCTTTGTAGTTCAGACTGGCACTGAGCTCACTATGTAGCCCAGGCAAGCTTTGAACTCAGCAATCCTCCTGTCTCTGCCTCCCAAGTGCTGGGATTACAGGCGTGAGCCAACATGCCCAGCACTGTGGAATGTGGTATTGATTGCTGGTGGGCGTGAGTCTCCACGCCCAGCATTGTATGTCGTTACTGGGGATCGAACTCTGGACCTTGCGCTTGCGAGGCAGGCACTGGAACCACTGAGCTAACCCTCCAGCCCTGTAATCTGTGTTTTTGATAGAAGGTCTTGTTGGTAACCCCAACTATCCTTGAATTTGTGGAGATCCTCTTCCCTCAGCCTCCCTATAGGGATATGGGTGTGTTCTGTCACACTGGCCCACATGCATTTTTTTTATTGTCTTGGTTTTTTTTTTTTTTTTGGCAACACCTTCATTAGGATAGAATCCACATGTTACAAAACACATAGGCTTTGTTTTGGAGGGGGTGGGGATGAAATCCAAGGCTTCACATAGGCCAGCCGAGTGGTCAACACTGAGCAGCACCTCCAGCCTGACACACAGGCGGTTGAAAAAGGCCTAGAACTTCATACTAGAGCCTGGCACTCTGGGTTTTACTTGAAGCCCAAAAGACCGGTGACATTTGTGCCTGGCCACAAGGGGTGTGGCTGTTCCACAGTGCCCCTCTGCCCCCATCTACCTTGGAGACCCTGTGGCTGCTGGGTGACAGAGCAGGAAAGGAGACCCGTGCATATGTGGGAAGTTGCTTGTGGGGTCAGCAGAAGCCTGCAATTCTGTGGTAGAGGTGTGCGGGGTGTGGCTGGGGCACCCCACCTGGTGAGGAGATGAGGTGCAATCTCACAGGGGCTGGGAGTTCAGAGGCTGGGTGAGCTGCCTGTCATCCTAGCACTGTGGGATGCTGCGGCAGGAGTATCATAAATTAGAGCTCAGCCTAGGCAGTTTAGCAGGGCCCTTCCTGAAAATAAAATAGAAAAGACCTAGGGTTGGAGCTCAGGGTAAAGGCCCTGAGTTCAGTCTTCAGTACCAGCTGCCTAACTGCTTTCTGGAGGTCACGTCTAAGCTGAATCCGAGGTGAGGCTGGGATCACCAGACAAGAGGGAAGGGGCACTGAGGCAGAGGAAACAGCCTGCGCATGGCTGAGGAGGCTGCAAAGAGGAGCCAGGGTCGGAGGGCCAAGGGCACCCTGGGCTTGGCCTAGGCAGCCCGCTTCTCTCCCCGCCTCCCTTCTCCGGCGTCTCCCCCCCCCACACTTCCCCCCCTCACCCCATTCCTCCTCTGTTCCTTGAACTTTCCTAGCTCCCGCAAGGCCCCAAGGCCTTTCTACTTGCTGTCTCCTCGGCCTGGAATGCCGTCCTCCCCTGTGACTTCTGGCTGGCTGTGACCTCTGAGGGCTTGTTCTGGCCTCTTCCGCATCAGCTGCCTCAAGGAGGCACCCTGGGCTGGGGTTTCACTGGAGCTGGGGCCTTAGCTCAGCGGCCGCTGCACCTGCCTGGCAAGCGTGGGGTCCTGAGTCAGATTTCTGGGAGTGGCAAAAACAAAAAGAATCGCCCTGTCCCCTCCCGCGCAGGCTGCCCCCACACCCCTTCCTCTGCACAGCCCCCCTCAGCTGTTGTTACCCGCCTCTCCCCACGGGTGTGTAAGTTCCGGTAGCAGAGGGCTGTGGAGTCCTGGCTGGGCCGGAGTGCAGCTCAGGAAGGGTAGAGCGCCGGTCTAGCATGCACACGCAAGGTGTGACCGAGCCCCGTGACTAGGAATCTCTCGTCTAAGGGCACTCTGGCAGCTGGCAGAGGGACCCCCGGGGCAGAGATGAGGTCCGTGCGGGCATCGCGGCTGAAGCAGCCGCCGTGCGTGCGATCCTGCAGCAGGTGGAGGCCGGGCGAGTGTGGAAGGCCGGTGCGATGCGGGGTTTGGTCTGAAGGGTAACGGAGCCATGGAAGGCGCCGAACGGGGGTGGAGCGTGGTGTTCGGGGAGACTGGGGAGGATGGCCGCCTAACCCTGTCTGTCGTCTCCACAGGGACCCCGTCCTCTCTCCCAGCCCACCATGGAGGCAGGCCCTGCAGGTGGGTGTTGGGGCCCTTAGGTCTGGGGCTCAGGTCACCCTCAGATTACATGACCACCTGGTGATCTTCACCTCCTTCCCCTTCTTTCCTCTCCTCTGACCCAACCAGGCCAAGCGGACGTAGACAAGAGAGCTTCTCTGCCGGTGGGGCCCATGGGTTTTTCCCTAGAGGCCCCCTCTGAGCCCAGGGAGGGGGCCCCAAGGCAGGCCCGTGGAGCAGGGGAGCCCCAAGAAGCCAATGGCCCCTGCTCGGGGTCAAGCCTGCCTCCAAAGGAGCAGTGGAGTCTGGGGTCAGGGACCACAGCAGAGGCCAAAGGTGGGGATGTGGTAGAGGTGGTGTGGGAGGGGCTCCGGGGCCCCCAGGAGTGTGCCATGGGTGCCACCAGCCCGGAGCTGGAGGCCAGGGTGGAGCAGGTAGTGCTCGAGGCCATAGGGGACAGACAGGGGCCTGGCACCCCCGAGACCCCGGCCTGGGTGAGAGAGGACGGGGGTGTTGTGGAAGTGGTCTGGGAGGGGCTGGGCGGCACTGAGCCTGAGGCCCTGGAGGACGCGGCTGGCGGTGATCTGGGGCTCCGGGAGCGCCTGGGGAGCCCGGGGTCCCGAGACAGAGAGTGTGACAGGGACAGGGTGCCCGGTAGCGATGAGGGTTCTTTCATCTGGGTGGAGAGGGTGACGGTCAGCGAGGGCTGGGAGGAGCTGCTCATGGAGGGACTGGAGGGGCCGCTGGGGAATGGTGGGGAGGCTGGTGTCAAGGGACTGCCAGGGACAGATGGGGGAGGAGAGGGGGCGACATGGGACGTAGAGAGGAGGAGGGTGGAGGAGAAGGGGGCCCAGGAGAGGCTGGGGACAGACAGGGACGGGGCAGATGGGCCCCTGGAGGGGACGCAGACAGGAAGCCAGGCATCCTCACAGCCGGAGGCCACAGCAGCGGAGCAGAGAGAGGGCCCCGACCAGGACCTAGGGGTTAAGAGGCAGGGTGTGGAGGGGCCTCTGAGGGCAGAGAGGGGACCCAGGGAGAAGCTAGTAGAGATGGAGACACCACCAGGAGTGGACGAGGAAGGAGGGGAGGAGAGGGGAAAGGAGAAGGAGGAGCCGTTGGGATCAGAGAGAGTAGGCGAAGAGGGGGCTTTGGGAGCAGAGGGAGGAGGTGGGGAAGAGCGAGGGGAGGAAGCGGAGGAAGGTGAGCAGGTGGGCAGAGAGGAGAAGGGAGGTGAGGGAGAGCCAGGGGTTGCTGAAGAGCCCATGGTGACAGAGAGGACAGGAAGTGAGGAGCCTGAGGCGACAGAGAGGACAGGAAGTGAGGAGCCTGAGGTGACAGAGAGGACAGGAAATGCGGAGCCTGAGGTGACAGAAAGAAAAGAAGGTGAGGAACCACTTCGGGGAGAGGAGACCCATGGGGCCCAGGACTTGCAGAATGGAGCGGAGCAGAGGGAAGCGGGCGAGGGAAGGGAGTCCCAGGCCGAGGAAGGGAGTGAGGCGGGGGCCCCCCTCAAGGTCACACAGGAGCTGGCACCAGAGAAGCAAGAAGGCGCCCTAGAAGAGGAGGCGGGGGTGCTCCAACCTCCTGCTGAGGCACAAGATCTTCCACTCCTGGCGGAGGCCCCGGCCCCAGACCAACCCACCGAGAGCCAGCCGCTGCTTCCACGGGAGGGACCCAGCAGCAACCCCAGGGCCCACCCTGCACCCACCTATGCCCCCACCCGGCAGCCTGAACCTACCTCCCATGCCGAGGGTGAGGAGGCGAGTGGCCCCAAGCAGAAGACGTGCCAGTGCTGTGCGGTGATGTGAGCCTGTGCCCTCGCCCCACCCAGTGCCTCTCACAGCTACCTCACCTCCTGGCACCCAGCAGAGGGCCCCAGGCGCAGACAGGGCACCACGGGACTGGCCATGGCACCCAGCAGCCAGCTGGCTCACACAGCACCTACGCCTGGGCTTCCAGACCCCTTGTCCACTGCCTGTGACTTTGGCTCCCTTCTGTGACACAGCCTTTATACTTGAAAATAAAATGATTAAGCACTCAGACCATTGGAATGTGTGTGTTGTTGGCACAGAATCACCTCTGGTGGGAAACTGAGGGCCCAATTCTTCTGGAATAAAATACTGTGAGTCAGTGAGAGTATGGTTCTTCTTTTTTCTTTATTTCTTTTTGAGACAGGGTCTCGCTTTGTAGTTCAGCCTGGCCCTGAGCTCACTATGTAGCCCAGGCAAGCCTGGAACTCGGCAGTCCTCCTGCCTCTGCCTCCCGAGTGCTGGGATTACAGGCGTGAGCCACCATGCCTGGCACTGTAGTATGTGGTACTGATTGTTGATGGGAGTGAGTCACCATGCCCAGCATTGTATGTGGTTACCGGGGATCGAACCAGGGCCCTTGCACTTGCTAGGCAGACGCCAGAACCACTGAGCTAAATCTCTGGCCTGAGAATATGATTTTTCTTATTGTAACAAAATCATCTCAAGCTACAGTAGCGAAGATAAGTTTATTGTGGCTCTGACTCATGTGGTCATTCAGGGACTCCAATCCTAACTGCAGTTACTTAGGGATTCAGAATATGAACCAGGAAGTTTCTTGCGGCTTCAGGCTTTGATTCAGATGGTCACTCAGGAATTGAGGCTCTAATCCAGGTAATCACTTAGTGATTCAGGCTCTGAATACAGTCACTCAGGGATTCGGGCTCTGATTCACGGGATCCCTCGAGAATTCAGGCTCTGATCCGTGTCACTGAGGGATTCAGGCTCTGAGCCACGAGGTTACTGAAGCATTCAGGCTCTCATCTACAGTCGCTTGAGGATTCAAGTTCCACTGTACCGCTTGTCCCTGCGGCTATGTCAAAGCTAGGTTATGAGCACGTTTCTGCTCCAGCTCGCAGGCAGCGTGCAGAGGAGTCTCTGCCCAGAGCCTCAGGCTCAGCAACACCGGCCCGTGTCACTGCCCACATTCCACTGTGAGAACTCGGTCCATGCCCGATCCAGCTGCAAGGGAGGCTGTGACCGCCCAGATGTGGCTTCGTTCCAGCAGGCAGGTTGTAGAAGGAAGCCCCTCTCTCAACACCACCCGTTCTCCACTGCGCACTCGTCCGCTCACACACTCCCTCCTCAGGCTGGGGGGCCCCTCCGTCGGGCCCCCTAATCCTGCTCTTCCTGACTGGGTGTCCCAGGCAAGTGGCCCAGTGTCTCTGGGCCTCAGTGTCTTCATCTATCAGGGAAGGGTGCAGGCTGCATAAACACCCTTAGTCTGTTCTGCAGCCCCGGCCCTGGACAAGGCTCAGGCCAGCACATGGGGGCGGGGGGGCCCCAGAAGGCCCAGCTCCTCTGGTGTGGGCATGAAGTGTTTCTCATACCCAGAGTAAGAGGGCGCAGAGGCCTGGGGCGGCTCCGTGAGGGGCAGTGGCTCCAACTCTTCCACCTCCACGGTGGGGACGTCCCCAGGAGGCGGGGGCTGGGGCTGCGACAGCTGCTGGGAAGAGCTGAGGCTGAAATCTCCTCCCTCCCCTACGCCCCAGTGTCCCTGGCTCCCCTGATTCCCCCAGAGGACTCTCACAAGCACCTAAGGGCACTCTATCATTAAGCTCCACCCCCAGCTCCTTAATTTTTTATTCTGAGACAGGATCAAAGCTGCTTTCCCTGGCCTTGAACGTGGCGGTCCTCCTGCCTCAGCCTCCAAAGTAGCTACATTAAGTACTAAAGTAGCTCTAAAGATGTGCAAAGAAGTAGATCATGAGCATGCACCATGGCGCCTCACAGGGTGGTCTTTCTGCTCACCTCTATGTGGGGGCGGCCAGAATGGCTGTTGGCAGGATCGGGAACTTTCTCCAAGACCCAGCGGGGCAACACCTTGTGTCTCAGGGGGAGGCACCTGGAGAGCAGGTAAGATAGGGAAGGAAGCACGGGTGTGGACGCCCGCCGAACCCCAGAGTGAACAAACTCTGTAGAGGCCCGAAGCTCCCCTCTACGGCCCCTCAAAGTTCAGCTCACGTCCGGCAGCTGCCCCAGGACATCTAGGTGCTCCTCCGCCTCACCTTCTGTAGGTGGCCAGGCCCAGGCAGCAGCACAGCAGGAGCAAGGCCCAGGGGCACAGGACTCCAGGCAGGACCCCCCAGCTCAGAGTATTTCCTGCCGGGCAGAGAGGAAAGATGCTTTGCAAGCTAGGAAAGCTTGTGAAAAAGCTAAGGTTTGTGAATGGGTCTTGGAGAGGGAGTGGGCGGGGCGGGCCTTAGATGTGGGCGGGGCTAGGAATCCAGAAAGGGCCAGGCTGGTAAATAGGACAGTGTCGACTGGTCAAAGCGAGAGGCAGGGTGAAACTATGGAAGATACAGGACCTGGTAAGATGCAGCAGCATTAGCAGAATCAAAAGGCCCCTAGAACCGGGGCATGATGGCACACACCAGTCATCCCAGCATGTAGGAGGCTGAGGCAGGACGATTGCCAGGAGTTTGGGATCAGCCTGGGCTACCTTTGAGTTCAAAGCTGGCGAGAACTACATAGTTGGTGTGAACAGGGATAGGGGATGCGACAAAGCGGTAGAGATCTGCTCAGTATGCTCACAAACCTGGGTTCAGTCCCCAGAACCCCCACATACTGACTCTGCGCCTCGAGTCACGTCCACCCCACCCTGAAGCCCACGTGAGGACTCCAGACACTCCCTCCCCCAAGCAGAGCAAGCAGTCCCACCCCAACCCCTACCTGGCAGGTGGAACTGGAGTCTGGGACCAGGTGGGCCTTGTCCTGCAATGGTGGCCGCTGTCACCCACAGTTTGCAGGGCCCCCAGGGAAGGTTGGGCAGAGTGACTTTCTGGGTGCTGCTGCTCACTGAGGAACACAAGTACAAAGGGATGGGTTGTGCTGTCGACCACAGGGCCTGTGCACACACAGTTTCCTCTGCCCGTAGCACCCATCCCTCGGCACCCTCATGGGAGATTCCCCTCCCTGCAGGTCTTTGTTCAAGTGCTACCTCCACAGTGAGACCTCCCCTGAGAGCACTACCATTGGAAACTACCCATGCGCCACTAGCCCACCCTGCTTAATTTCCACTCAGCATGGACCACCAACTGATATACTTCTTAGATATTATCCGGTTTGTTTATGTACGTGGGTCACCAACAGGGCTGGGCATAGCTCAGTAGTAGTGTTTGCTTGTATGTGGGAGGTGTTGAGTTTCACCTCAGCAATTCACACACACACACACACACACACACACACACACACACACACGATGATGAAAATAAGAGAGAAAAAGTTATCTAGGGTATAGTGGTCACACTTGTCATCCCAGCTACTGCAGAGGCTGAGGCAGGAGGGCTGCTTGATCACAGGAGCTCAAGACCACACTGAATGACATAATGAGACCTCATTTCAAAAAAATCAAAGAGCTGGGCCGGAGATTTAGCTCAGTGGTTTCAGCGCCTGCCTCACAAGCGCGAGATCCTGAGCTCGACCCCCATTGTAACCACGTACAATGCTGGGCGTGGTGGCTCACGCCTGTAATCCCAGCACTGGGAGGCAGAGGCAGGAGGACTGCTGAGTTTGAGGCTTGCCTGGGCTACATAGTGAGCTTAGGGCCAGCCTGGACTATAAAGCAAGACCCTGTCTCAAAAAAAAAAAAAGGTGATATGTGAGCATCAGGTGTGGCAGTGCCACCTTCGATCCCAGCACACTGGGAGGCTGAGGCAGGAGAAGCTCAAGAGTGAGCCCAGGCTGGGCACTTCTTAGTGAGAACTTGTCTCACTATAAAAAATAAAATAAAATAAACCAACGAAATGTAACTCAGTGCAAAGGCCCTGGGTACAATCCTCTGAATCACAAACCAAAAACAAATAAAAAATGAAAATCACATTGTAGTTCTACAATCCTTATTGGCATCGAAGGGATTTTTTTTCCACACTTGCGGCTTGGCTTTGTTCAATCTTGAGCTTATTTTATACCAAAAAGGCAGCCACCTCCAGAGTCCTGGAACCCTTTGCATCTTGGTCATGTAATGCAACATGACAGGTGTCTTTCAACATCAATACACGCAGATCGAAACCTTCAGTTTTAATGCCCCAGTGAGGCCATTACATTGATAGGCAGAGTCCCCGTCCTCCGGGAATGGAGGACAGCCAGGGCGGGAGGCAGCCAACGGCCCCATCACCAGGGGCAGGAGGCGCCAGGGGCAGCTGAGGGCCCCATCACCAGGCATCGCCTGGGCCTTGGGGCCAAGGGCAGGGCACGAGGTGGGGGCTCACCGTTCTCACAGACTGAGGGCCGGGAGCTGCTCTGCACACACCAGGTGTAGTGGGAGAGGTGGCCCCGGAGCTGGCGCCTTGAGACTTCTCCCCAGGCCACTGTGGGGGTGCCCAGGGGGTCATCCGGGAGCCGCCAAACTGCTGGACCTGCTGCAGGTGCTGTGGGGAAACTGCTGGGTCACAGTCTGCTGGGTCCCACAGTCTTCTGCGCCCTCCAGCCCTCTGCTTACCGAGCTCTTCTGCAAAGCCCCAGACTGAGGGAGCAGGGGCCAGGCCCTCAGGGGAGACTGCTGTCACTGTGACGCGATAGGGGACACCGCTTGTGAAATTGCCTGGGTGGTGGAGACAGAAAGCAATTTAGGGTCACCTCTCCCACGCCTGCTGATTTCTCCGTGGACATCATCTTCCCCAGGATCCCTGGACAGCTTAGGACTGGGGAAATGACCTCGGGAGACACAGCAGGGCAGAAGTGAGATGGTATAAGAAAGGCAGCCAGGTTGGGCATGGAGGTGCTTGTAATCTCAGCACTCTGGAGGCTGAGGCAGGAGGATCACTTCAAGTTCAAGGCCGCCTCCACTCCATAGTAAATTCAAGGCTAGACTGATCTACATAGCAAGACCTTGTCTCAAAACACTTGTGTGTGTGTGTGTGTGCGTGTGTGCACACGTGCACGCCCAGGAGTTCAAAATCAATCAGGGCACACCTCTAATTTTAGCATTCTGGGAGGCTGAAGCCCAAATTCCAGCCCAGGCTGGGCATTTTATAGACTTAGGAAGACTCTGTCTGAAAATTTTAAGAATCGGGCTGCCAAAGGCTCTGAGTTACTATAAAAAGTAAAAGAGGGTCAGGGATATAGCTCAGTGGCACTGTGCCTGGCAAGTACGAGGTCCTGAGTTCAATCCCCAGTACCACAAAAAAGAAAAAGAAAGAGAATGGGAGGGAGAAGATGGAGGGAAGAAAGGAGGAAAATGAAAGAAAGGAAGGAAGAAAGGAGGTTAGTTCACATTGTCGACAACTGAGGTTCATTAAAGAGCACCAGAGAGGAACCCAGAATCCTGTCTGGCACAAGGAATTGATCTTCCAATCACGGGCGGCGGCCAGAGCTGCTCCCAGAGCCCACCACAGATACCACCACATTCTGGAGTGTGCTGACCATGAGCCAGCTCAACCTTTCCTCTCTGTAAGGCCAGCCCTGGGGACTTTGCTACAGGAACACAAGATGGGCTCATAAGGACCCCGGTGTCTGGGCCTCACCTGGCAGCATAGCACTGTGGTTCCCTGGAGGAAGCCGGATCCAGCTGACGTCCTCTGGGGCTTCCCCATCTGGGGCCCAGGCCACCACGTACTCCCACGACTCATGGGTCCCCTGTCGCCAGCTTACCAGCAGCCCAGGCTTCCCAGCAATGCTGCCGACCACCACATCCTGGGGCGCAGAGTCTGCAGCTGGAGGAGTCCTGGCTGTCCACTCTGCAGGCCCTGCCCACTGCCACCCCCAAGCAGAGGGAGTTCCTGCCTCTTACCCAAGCAGACCAAGGAGAGGTTGGCGGCAGGCACCCAAGGGACGCCATCCTTGGTGGACACCTTGGCCTGCAGGGCCCAGGCGGGGATGGGCCACGAACAGCACGGCACATCCTCCTGCATCAGCGACTTCTCTGCAGCCCAGAACCACACTTGGTAGCTCATTCGCACACAGGGCTCCGGAGCCTGGGGAGAGGGTAAGAGGGCTCACGTCCCCCATTTAACTAGGACGTATGGTGGACTGGCTCTACACAGGTCAGCCCAGAACTCCGGGAGGCTGAGGAAGGAGGACTGCAAGTGTGAGTTTAGCCTGGGTAACTTAGCAACTTAGTAAGACTTTCTCAAAAGAAAAAAGAAAAATGGGTTTGAGATAGAGCTCAGTGTGAAGGCTTTGGGTTCCATCCCCAGTATGGGGGACCCTAATATGTCTCAGTAAGGTCACCCAGTATGGCCAGGTCCATTTTACAGATATGGAAACTGAATCTTTCAGGGGCTCACTGCACAGATGGAATTTGATGTGGTTTCCGGGATAAGAATAATAGGGTCAGGAAAACACTCCCTTTGGATAGAAAACTTAAGGGTGACAAATACCAAAACCCCATAACCCTGTGATCCCATCTGCTTGGGTGGCTGAGGCAGGAGAGTTGCTTATACCCAGGAATTCAAAACCAGCCTGGACAACATAGCAAGATCTCATCTCAGAAAAACAAAAACAATATAACCAATAACCAAGATTAAATAACACTTGAATAAAATTGTTCTGGTTTCTTTGAAACAGAGTCTCACTATATAGCCCAGGTTAGCCTCAAACCCATGGCCACCGCAGCCTCCCAAGTACTAGGATTACAGGTGTGCCCCACCACATCTGGCATATGCAGTATTTTAGTAAATCAGGCCAGAGATTTAGCTTAGTAGGTCCGGCGTCTGCCTTGCAAATGCAAGGTCCCGAGTTTGATCACTGGTAACCATGCACTGCAGTGCTGAGTGTGGTGATTCATACCCACCAGCAATCAGCACCACACACCACGATCCTGGGCCTAGGGGCTCACGCCTGTCATCCCAGCACTCGGGAGGCTAAGGCAGAAGGATTGCTGTGAATTCGAGACTGAGCTCAGAGCCAGCCAGAACTACACAGTGAGACCCTGTCTCAAAAAAATATTTTTTTAGCAAATCAAAATAAATACATAAAACATAAAGCAAACAAGATGTCAGGATTTAGGTCAAGCCAGGATCCAGTCCTGCGTTTGTGTGACTGGCTTGCCCTCCTCATCCCAAATGGTTGATGCCAACTGAACTCTATTTACAAAAATAGACAGCTGGTCCTGAGAGACCAGATTGCTGATTTTATTCATTGATTTTTTTTTGAGACAGGTTCTCGCTTTGTAGTTCAGGCTGGCCCTCAGCTCACTATGTAGCCCAGGCGAGCCTCGAACTCAGCAATCCTCCTGCCTCTGCCTCCCGAGTGCTGGGATTACAGGTGTGAGCCACCACGCCCGGCAATTCATTGAATTTTGAGACAAAGTCTAGCTGTGTAGTCCGGGCTAGTCTTGAGCTCATTACGCAGCCCAGACCTCACCCATGCTAGGCAAGTGCTCTAGCACTGAGAAACATGCCCAGCTTTTATTCTTTTTTTTTAAATTTTGAAAAGGGATTTCTCTAAATCACTAACTAAATTGCCCAGGCGGTGCTCAAATTTTCAATCCTCCTGCTTCAGCCCGCCAAATAGCTGGGATTACAGTTGTACGCCAGCCGGTGGGCCCAGCCCTTTTCAGCCACCTCGCATCACCTGTCTGATGCAGGTCTCAGTTTCAGCCTTGTTTCCTGACCCGGCACCTGTTGCACCTTACCCTAGTCTCAAGCCACGACATCCCGAGCTCCTTGTCGCAATCCCCGCATCCGCCTCCAGGGGGCAGCAGAGACTACGTCCAGTCTGCATCATTGCTGCTGGTGGCGCCCTGCAGAAGGCACCCTGGGCTCGGAGCTCACCTTCCACAACAGCAGGACTGCCTCGCTGCCTAGAGTCGCGCAGACGTTCCCAGTGATCCACACGTCCTTAGGGGCTGCAAGGGTGAGGATGGTAGCTGATGAGCAGCTAGACAGCCTGGAGAAGCGGAGGCGGGGCTAGCCGGGGCCTCACCGGCTGGCGGGGTCTGGAAGCTCAGGGCCGGGCTCCACTCGCTCCACAGGTCTCCTTCAGTCTCTGCTCTGCAGCGGCCTCGCACTGTATAGGCAGAGGTGAACTCCAGCTCCTGCATCTCCACCGGGCTCAGCGGCACGGTCTTCACTTCGGGCTCCAGCTGGAAGAGGGAACAGAAAGCCAGGCCCCAGGCCGGAGCCCACAGTGTTTGAGCTGGTGACCGGCCGCCCTGGTAGACCAAGGCCAGAAAGGGCACGGAACAGTAGGAGCTCTAGTGACAAAGTCCGGTGGGCACGGTGATGCACGTGTCTGATCTCATCTACTTGGGAGGCTGAGGAAGGAGGATCCCAGGTCCCAGCCCAGCCTGAACAATCTAGCAACACACTTGCATTGCACTTTAAAAAAATGAAAAGACCTGGGCTGCAATTCAGTGGTAGCGTGCTTGCCCAGCATGTTACTGAGTGGCTCCATCCCCTGCACCGCCCCCATGGTACAGTGGAAACCAGACAAAGAGTGGTAGTTAGTGTGGCAGGGGTAGCGAATTCTTGCTGAAGGTCACAGAGCAGGGAGGTACAGCTGAGGTTGGTATCCAAGCAGCAGAGCTGCTCTGAATGACACCAACAATCACAATGACAACAATTTCGCATTTTTGTGTGTGTGCTGACAATGGAAGCCAGAGCCTGGTGCATGCTGGGCAAGCACTCTCACAAATCTGCTCTTTATTGCAGTGTTTTGTGTCAAAATCTGTGGCTGTATCAGCTGACAGTCCCTGATATCTCTTTTTCTCATCTTTCTTCAGAAAAAGAACCCTAGAGTACTAGCTGGGAACATGGCTGGTAAGAATAAAGACTACATTTCCCAGCCTCCTTTGCAGTCACGAGGCCATGTGACTAGTTCTCAGCCAAAGGACATATCACAGAAAATAAAATACCCGACTTCCTGATTGGTCATTAAAGTTCATGAATGGGTCCCCCAATCCTTCTGGAATCCTCTTGCTCTGCACTTGCCTTTTACTGTTGCTATGTGACCCTAGTTGCCTAACTTCTCTGAGATTCAGATTCTCCCACTATAAACTGGACATCTGGTTTTTCTTTTGAGGTGACATTACATAGGCTTGTCTTGAACTCTGGGTCTTAAGTGATTCTCCTGCCTCAGCCTCCAACGTAGCTGGGATTACAGTCACCATGCTCAGTTTAGCCACTTTTTTTGCATTTTATTTTCAGCAGCATCAGGTTAATCCCACGCAGAAAAAAAAAAAATCCCCTGAACATGTGCATATCCAATCCTCCCTCAGATATTTTCAGTCCTGAAATGGTTGAATGTGAGGCTGTAGGACACATGGACATGGGGCGCTGTAAATTATTTAATGAGTAAGGGCGGGATCCTTCTGAGTCATTAAGTTGCCCAGTGTGATCCCCCTGCCTCAGCCTCCCCGGGTGCTGGGCTAGAAAGTTTTTCGCTGGGGCTTGCATGGTGGGTACCTGGGCTGCACACAGCCAGGAGGGGGCCAGACACTTACCGGGTGCCAGCCTTGCTCCGGGCACCTTTGGTAGTAGAACTGACAGATCAGGGCCCTGGAAGGCCATGCGGGTGGCTGCCAATGCACAGTAGCTTCCAGCGGGGCATCCTCCGAGAAGTCCACTCCAGGTAACAGAAGAGGGGCATCGGGCTTCACTGGGGGGGCGGCGTGCATGAGGCAGAGGGCCCTGTGACCTCTCGCGGGGCACCCGCCCCTGCCACCTACCTCGGGTTTCCAGGTCCACAAGGACTGGGGCCCAGAGAGGCCGGCCCCCTCCTGTCCCCCAGACCAGCAGCTGGTCTGCCTCGGTGAACTTCTTCCGAGTGATGATCCCCCAGCTCTGCCCCGTGGGCACCGCCACCGTCTGGGTTCTGCCGGCGTGGCTGTGGGACAGTTGACGACGAGAGCCACAGTGACACCTGAGAACTGACCCGGCCTACGACCTGCCCTGCTGGACGCGGCGCCCTCCTGACGCCGTGTGCCTCGGCCCCCACCCGCCCTGATGGTGCCGGATGCCAGGGATGGCTCCGAGGCTCAGAGCCGGGTGCTGAGGGCGCAGTACAGCCAGCGCCCAGGTGCGACGGCTTCGCTGTGTGCTGCCACTTTAGAACAGTGGCAAGAAACAGATATGCAGACAAAACCAGAGTTTAATTTTAAACTTGGGAACCGGGCATGAGACTGCACACCTGTTATCCCAGCACTCTGGGAGGCTGAGGCAGGAGGATCACAAATTGGAGCCCAGCTTGGGCAATTTAGCAAGACCTATCTCAAGACTGAAAAAAAAAAAAAAAAAGAACAAAGAAAAAAAAAAAGCCCAAGAATGTAGCTCAGTGAGAAAGTCCTGGGTTTACTCCCTGGTATTGCAAAACCAATATATATTGAATTTTGCTAACCAGGAATGGTTCTATCTCTTTCTGGGCCAGCAATCCAGAACAATCACTGTGAGTTTAACTTACAATGTAGTATTCAGTAAGTTACAGGATATATTCACCACGTTATCATAAAAGTGATTTTTGGCGTTTTGCAGCTCTAGGGGTAGAATCCAGAACTGTTCTACCACTAAGGTCCATCCCCAGCCTCCTTTTTCATTTTGAGACAAAGTCTCACTAAGTTTCTGAGGCTGGCCTTGAACTCATGATCCTCCCACCTCAGCCTCCCAGGGGGCGGGCGGACAGGTGTGCGTCACCGCACCCAGCTCACCTGTGTATGTTATGTGAGCATTTCTCAGGTTTACTGCTGTCTCTATGCAAAATGCACGTTCGGGTCTGTCAAACTGCCTAGTTGCTGGTGTGTGTTGTACCAGGCCCCGTTCTAGAAGTTTAGGACAGAAGAATGACAAAAACAGCCAAAGAGGGCCAGAGGGGATAGCTCAGTGGTTCTGGCGCCTGCCTCACAAGCGCAAGGTCCTGAGTTCGATCCCTGGTAACCACATATAATGCCGGGCGTGGTGGCTCACGCCTGTAATCCCAGCACTCGGGAGGCAGAGACAGGGGGATTGCTGAGTTCGCGGCGGCTTGCCTGGGCTCCATAGTGAGCTCAGGGCCAGCCTGAACTACAAAGTGAGACCCTGTCTCAAAAAAAAAAAAAAAAAGAAATGAAAAGGAGCCAGGAATGGATCTCACTGTGAAGGCCCTAGGTTCAATCCCTAGCACACAAAATAAAAAATAAAGGCTCACAACAAGGCCGTAGCCAGGAAACAAAACAACAACAACAACAAAAACCAACCATTTGTGAAGGTGTGGAGAAACTGGGACTGTTCTGGACTCTTGGTGGGAATGCGGAATGGTTCAGGGGCTGTCATGGTTAAACATAAAACTCCCATATAACCAGCAAAGATATTCCTGGGTGAGGACCCAAAATCCTGAAAACAGGCTGCAGTGGCCCGTGCCTCTAGTCACATCTACTCCGTAGGCTGAGGCAGGAGGATCACTTGAGCCCAGGGCTTTGAGGTCACCCTGGGCAGTTTAGCAAGACTCCATCTCAACACCAAAACAGAGCCAGGTGTGGTGGTCCGCACCTATAATTCCACTACTCAGGAGGCTGAGACAGGAGGATAGTGAGTTTGAGGCCAGCCTGGTCTATATTGTGAGACACTACCAAAAACAAAAACAAAAAAATGCTGAAAATGATAGTTTTCGTTATAGGCATTTTAACATAATTTAAGAAAAAAAATAAGCCATGCATCATGGCATATGCCTGTAATTCCAGCACTAAAGAAGCTGAGGCACAAGGATCACTGCCAGGTTGAGATCAGACTAGGCTACATAGTGAGTTCAAGACCAGCCTGGACTACATAGTGAGACCAACCTCAAAAAAAGAAACAAATAAATAAAATTGAAGAAGGGCTGGGAATGTAGTTTAGGGATAGGATTCTTGCCTAGCATGTGCCTGGGTTTAATCTCTGGTACTGGAAAGAAAGAAAAGAAAGAGGGAGAGAGAAAAAACAGTATTTTCTGTTTGTGCTGTGCCCTGGCTGAGCCCAGCTGAAGTTCTGAGTTTCCCCGGGAGACGGATCATCAGGACCACACTGTCCCCTGGGCTTCAGCCCCACGAGGGCCAGGCTGTCGTCCTCTTTCAGCACTGGGGTCCCACGTACCAGACCCCTTCCCGTGTGCTCAGGGAAGGTATGCATGTTTGCTGAGGTCACACAGCCAGGAAGAAGCCAGCTCGTGTTTTTCTGGCATGCTCTCCCGCCATGTGCCCGCTGCCTGCCCGGGTAAAAGCTCCCTTTGGAAGCAGTATTCCACTCCCCCTGCCCTTGAGCAAGGGAGAAAAACAAGCTCAGAGAGGGACAGTGACTAGCCCAGGGCCACACAGCACAGAGAGACTGTGGGAGAGAATCTGGGGGCGGACTGAGTCCTAAAGTGGCCACCTCCACGGCCTCAGTTTCCCCACGTGGCACCACAATACTCACTACTTCTGGCTTTGGAAGTGGAGGACGACGGGGTCTCTGGAGTCCCCGAGAGGCTCCCAGGAGCAGTTCAGGTTCTGCCGGGCTCCAGCTCGGAAGCACTGCAGCTGCCGGCCGCCGCCTGGAGAGGGCACCGGCGTCCGCGTCCGCGCCCGGCCTGCACCGCGCGCCCCCCCGTGCCCAGAACTCCTTTGCCCGTTTTGTCTCGTGGATGCCGGGGCTACACCCCGAGAGCTCTGCCCCGGCGACGCTCCCAGCCCCGCTTCGCAGGGCTTGGGACGGACTTCTCACCCCGCAGCCGCGACCCTGATAGCGCGCACAGGAAGGGGGCGCTGGGCACCCCGCTCGGCTCCGCGCGGACCTTCTCCCCCTCCTCGCTGCCACATCCTGTTGTCACCCGAGGGCTCCCACCCCACCCCCACCCGCGACACCCCAGGCGCCCCTTCCCCCACACCCCGGCCGCCTCCATTCACCCACGACCCCTGGGACCCTGGCCGCAGCCCGCGCCCCACTCACCCTGGGCGCGAGTCCCGGAGCGCAGCGCCGCCAGCAGCGACAGCGGCCACAGTGGCCAAAGAGGGGCGGCCCGCAGGCCTCGCATGGCTCCCGCGGACCCCAGGCAGCGCACCCGAGGCGGGACGGGAAGCCACCCTCGCTGCCGCCCCGCGCCCCCGCCCTCCTGGCGGAAAGTCCCCCCCCGGGGGGGGCCGCCCGCCCAGCTCCCCATAACCTGTCCCGCCCCAACAAGGACACACACTCTCGCTGGCTGAGTCCTCGTAACTTTTATTATCCGGGTTCCTGCGCCCACAGCGTCCCTCCCCCTGTCCGATAGGTGCCGGGAAGCTGGACCCCATCACCCTCTTGGGGTCCGCAGAGCAGCCCCGGGGCCCCAGCAGCGGGCAGAGAAGAGCGGCGGGAGAAGGGGGAGCGGCAGGTCCGCACTGGGGCTGGGGGTGGGGAAGGGAGGTCCCCATGGCTCAGCTAAGGGTGCGCTGGCGCCAGGCCCCGGGGAGGGGTGAGGTCCGGGCTGGCCGTGCGGTGACTGAGCCACAGCCCGCCTCCGGGTCCTGCGGAGGCTGCGGGTGAAGGCACGACCGGAGGAGCAGGCCCGGCACCCGGGAGGGCAGCGGCAGGTCTGCGACGCCAGGGCAGCGTCTCCGGCTGGTGGCCCTGGCCTAGCAGAGGCTGCTGATCTCACTCTTGCTGCACCCCCACTTGCAGCAGGTGCTGGAGAGCCCGGCCAGGACATCCCGGCTGCCACGAAGAGCCCCAGGGGTGCCTTGCCAGCTGGGCCGGCTGCTGTAGAAGGCCCGGGGGGACTTGGCCAGGGCCAGCCACTCACTGGAGCCCACAGCATCATCCAGCTCCCCAGCCAGGCCATCTGCATTTCCGTCTGAATCCTCGAAGGCATCCACTGCAAAGCAGGGGGGGAGCCAGTGCTGAGGCTGGGGCCCTCCCACGCCTAACAGAGCAGCCCTGCTGACCGCCCAGGCAATTCTGAAGTTCAAGGGCCTGACTCTAGCCAGTCCTGAGCCCAAACTGGCTCTACCACCAGTTTCGATGGGCAGGTTCTTCAACCTTACTAAGCTACACTTTGCTGTCATTTATTTCCCCTACTCTTTATTTATTGAGGACCCTGTAGTTGAAAGTACAGATTTGGGCACATGCCTTACTATAATTGTGAGCAGCTGGACTTGAGCCTCAGTTTCCTCCAAAGTGAGGACAATAATAACTCCTGTTTCCTTGAATTTTATAAGGACTAGAAGACTGAATACCAATTTAAAAACCTATAACGACCTCAGGCACATGACCGAAAAAAAGCATACAATTTTTTGATCAATCGTTGATCATGTAGTGAGCTGTTACCAAGTGCCAGGTACTGTTTTTAACAGTTTTCTGGGGTGAACTTCTTTACTCTGTGTCCTTTACTCCTCTTTACACTGTCCTGCCTGTCCCATTCTTCTTTACTCCTCCCATCAGGTGTGTGCTGTTACCGTGGCCTCCACTTTCCAGAGGAGATCACTGAAGAGCGACTCAGAATTTTGTAGGGCTATACCATGTGTGTGTGTGTGTGTGTGTGTGTGTGTGAGAAACAGGGCCTCACACTCCCGTAATTCACGCTGGCCTTGGACTCTTGGCCACCCTCCTGCCTCAGCCTCCTGAGTACAGGGAGTACAGGTGTGTGCTGCCATACTAGCTAGAGGGCCACTGCTGGAACTCAGGCAATGCACAGTCTGTGCTCATGTGCATCCCTCCATCCCTCCCTCCCTCCATCTGTCCACTCAGCCATCACCGTCTGTCCATCCCCCACCTCCTCTTCGTCCCGACGAACACGGGTCCCTTCGCCAGGCCCGCTCCCCTCGAGCTCTCCTGCCTGTCCCTCCCGTTGCCCGTGGCCCGTTGCCCGCTCTGGGCCTCTGCCCTGTTCACACTGTGTCCTGCCTGTCCCATTCACTAACCCCGCAAGGTCACAGTGTCCCCCATTCCTCAGCGGAGCGGCCCAGCACGGGCAAGAGGAAGCTGAGCAGGGCTGGCTCCTAAGCAGCAAAGTCCACACCCTCCCAGCCTGGCTTAGGGTGGCCAGGGGACCGGGAAATGGAAGGACAGATGGACGCAGGGACAGGTGAAAGGACGGAAGGGTGGGGGTGGGTGCCCTCCTGCCCCTCCCCCGGCCGTGCTCACCCGAGGCCTCTGCACGTCTCCACCGCGAGCCCCCGCAGGTGAAGATGACGGCGCGGATGAACTCGCGGCCGCACAGCTTGACCCCGTAGGGCGCGGCCCGGGCCTCGGCTCCGGGAACCCACCGGCCTGGCCGCGTCCACACCGCCAGCAGCAGGAGCAGCAGGAGCAGCAGAGCGCGTCGAGCCATTGCTCCGAGAAAGCGGGATGAGGGCGCAGCGCTTCGTCCAAGTGGCCCATTTATGCCGCTGCCCGCGGGAGCGAGGCGACGCGCTTATCTCCCCGCGCCAGCCCGACCTTTCCGTCTCCAGCCAGCGATAACCTTTCCAGGCCAGGGTGACGCGGTGCAGCCCCTGTCATCTTGGCAGGAGGCCATAGAAAGTTGTCCACGCGCCTCGGGCAGCTTGACAGGAGGACGTAGGAAGCGGGAGCGAGGTGGCGAGCTCTGTTGCAGGACAAGACCACGTCCCGCGGGTCTGCGACCCCAACACCTCCACCTTAGAAAATCATCCAACGGGGCTGGGGCGCCCCTCTGTGGCAAATGCGGGCTTGGTGTGAGGAAGCCCTGGGTTTATCCCCAGCCCCTCTGTTCATCAGTCATACGGTGGCCAACGCCTGTCATCCCAGTTCCTGGGAAGCTGAGGTAGGAGGGTGCCAAGTTTGAGGCTGGCCTGGGCAGCTCAATGACACAAAACAAAAAAAAATTTTGGTGGGTAAAGGGTCTTGCTTTGCAGTTCAGGCTGGCCCTGAGCTCACTATGTAGCCCAGGCAGGCCTCGAACTCAGCACTCCTCCTGCCTCTGCCTCCTGAGTGCTGGGATTACAGGCATAAACCACCACGCCTGGCATTGTGGTGTGTGGTACTGATTGCCAGTGGGTGTGAGTCACTCCTCCCAGTGTTGCTATATGTGGTTATCTGGATCGAACCAGGGATCTTGAGTTTGCTAGGCAGGTGTGGGAACCACTGAGCTAAATCTCCAGCCCGCAAAACAAAAATTTAAAAGGGCTGGGGTATAATTCAGTGGCAGAATGAGATGCCCTTTGTTCTATGGCAAAAATAATAAACAATGGCAGGGAAGTTTCCCAGACAGACTGTGAGCCCCAAGAGTGCTGTGATATTTCATATTTGGGTTGTGTTTCTAATTCTAACAACTCACACCAGTTTTCTTAAACTTGAGCCTCAGAATGGTCTGGAGGGCAGATCATTGGATCCCACTGATGACCAAATATCTAGTGGAAAATACACAAAACAGAAAATTTACCATCCTGTTTTGTTTTTTAAAACAGGATCTCATTATTTAGCCCAGGCTGGCCTCAAACTCGTAGCGCTCCTCCTGCCTCAGCCTCCTGAGTGCTGGCATGATGGGCATACACCAACCACATCCAAATTTAGCATCTTTATTTTTTTTTCTCCCTGTGACACTTGGGACTGAATTCAAAGAGCACTACCCAACCCTACTTGTTTGTTTGTTTATTTATTTATTTATTTATTTATTGAGACAGGGTTTCTCTTTGGCATAAATGGGCCACTTGGACCAAGCGCTGCGCCCTCATCCCGTGTTCTCGGAGCAATGGCTTGACGCGCTCTGCTGCTCCTGCTGCTCCTGCTGCTGGTTTCTCAGGCTGGCCCTGAGCCCACTAAGTAGCCCAGGCAAGCCTCAAACTCAGCAATCCTCCTGTCTCTGCCTCCCGAGTGCTGGCATTACAGGCGTGAGTCACCACACCTAGCCCTACTTCTTTCTTTCTTTCTTTATTTATATTTTTATTTTTATTTTTTTTGCTTTTGAGACAGGGTCTCGCTTTGTAGTTCAGGCTGGCCCTGAGCTCACTATGGTGCCCAGGCAAGCCACCGCAAACTCAGCAATCCTCCCGTCTCTGCCTCCCGAGTGCTGGGATTACAGGCGTGAGCCACCACGTCCGGCATTGTGGTATGTGGTGTTGATTGTTGGTGGGTGTGCCTCCACGCCCAGCATTATATGTGGTTACCGGGGATCGAACTCAGGACCTTGAGCTTGCGAGGCAGGCGCCGGAACCACTGAGCTAACCCTCCGGCCCCCTACTTCTTTATTTTTGATTATTTTAAACATAGGCTGGTTTGAACTCATGATCTTCCTGCCTCAGGATTCCAACTAATGAGATGGAAAGTCTCCGTGATCCTGAGTGACAGAAGCGTGTGGCTCCATTTATACAGAGCATCCAGAACAGGCAGATCTACAGAGGCGGGAGGACTTGCAGTGGAGCCGTGCGCAGGCCTGACGTCCATGATGACAGAGTCTGAGAACCAGTAGAGGCTTCCCTCGCCGGGCATTGTGAGCACTTGCGCTCCGCACCAGTGGCTTCGAGGCCGGAGCGCAGGTGAGCAGTGGCGCATGCGCCCTGGACGGGCTGCCGGGCACCACCCCGCAAAGAAGGTTCTTCGGATGTGATCTAAATGTCACCTCAGCTCAGAACCCAACAACAGGCGGAGCTCTGAGGTTCGCAGTCCAGCTCTGCCCCTGCCTTGCTGTGCAAGCTCGGGAAGTTGTTCTGTGCCTTAGTTTCCTTGGCTTCCCTCCCTGCGTAGCAGGAAGACTGGCTGAGTTGGGGCGGGGGAGGAGGTCGCGCTGGGGGCAGAGCCCCGCCGCCCCTCTGTCCTCCCCTCCCGCGCGCCCTCCTGGCCCAGCTCCGGAAGGCCTGGCCCTGGCTGACTGTGCCATTTCTAAAGGGCTGATGAATAATCTGCCCTCACCTCTGCCTGTTCTCTGGTGACTCTTCTGGGTGCAGCCTTGTGCCCTTTTCTCTGTGTCACCGACGCTGGGCCTGGGGACAGGAAGAAACGCAGATATCTGCTTCCTGCCTGTCTGCAGCTCAGAACCTGGAGTCTTTCTCTCTGCCATTTTTTTTTTTTTTTTTTTTTTTTTTTTTTTAGTGCTGAGGGTGGAACCCAGGGCTTCACATACGCTAGGCGAAGACTCTTTCCAAGGGACCTAACTTCACCAGCCGTGTGGTGTATGCTGCCCCAAGCCTCAGGAGGCTGAGGCTGGAGGATCACTGCCAGTGTGAGGCTGGCCTGGCTACATAGCAAGTTCAAGACCAGCTTGAACTACACTGCAAGACCCTCTCTCAAACAAAACAACAAAACAAAACACCAAATAGCCTAACCTGATACACCCCCAGGCCCAGGAATCTTTTTGTCGTTGGTTGCCTGTGGTTCTAAATCCTAAACCTATGAATGTGATCCTACTTGGGCAGAGTCTTTGCAGATTTATTAAAGACTAGAAGATCAGAGCATCCCCGACTATGGGGTGGGGGGTAAATCCAACAACAAGTCTCTCTGCTCTAAGAGGCTGATGACAGAGGCTGGGGCAGCCATTGTGGCATCAGCCTGTAATCCCAGAGTTTGGGAGCCTGAGGTGGGAGGAACACCGTGATTTTTGAGACCGTCAAGAATTCAAGGCCAACCTACCTTAAAACGTAATAAAGAAAAATTTAAAAACTGAGAGGGACTGGGATGCAGCTTGGTGGTAGAGATTTTTGGCTGGCATGGATGAGGCTCTAGGTTCTGTTCCACCACCACAAAAAGAAAACAAAAGAAAGTGTAAGGTTTATGCCAACAGCATGTGCCTTCCAAGCCTCAGTTCCTCTCCGCTTTTTTTGTTTTGTTTTGTTTTTTGAGACAGGGTCTCGCTTTGTAGTTCAGACTGGCCCTGAGCTCACTATGTAGCCCAGGCAAGCCTCGAACTCAGCAATCCTCCTGTCTCTGCCTCCTGAGTGCTGGGAGTACAGGCGTGAGCCACCACACCTGGCACTGTGGTATGTGGTATTGATTATTGGTGAGCGTGAGTCACCACGCCCAGCATTGTATGTGGTTACTGGGATCGAACTCAGGACCTTGCGCTTGTGAGGCGGGAGCCGGAACCACTGAGCTAACCCTCCAGCCCTCCTCTCCACTTTAAAAAACTTATTAATTAAATAATTTGTGAAGTAGTGGGGGATTTGAACCCAGGGACACTGTACCATGGGACCACACCCTAGTTGTGTTTATTGATTAACTATTTTTTACAACCAGGCTTCCCTAAATTAGTTGCTCAGGCTGGGCTCAAACTTGTGACTCTCCTGCTTCAGCCTCCTGGAGTGCTGGGATTACAGGTGTTTGCCATCACACCCAGCTCAATGAAAGACTTTTCTGTCTGTTTTGACCCATTTTTTCTTAGCTCATCACTACAGAGAAGAGCTCACAGACATCATTTCACACACACACTCTGTGGATGAATTCTCCAGAGTGGGAGTTCTCAGACTCCAGTGTAGATGTTGTCAGCTTTCCCCACTGAGGGTTAAATCAAAACACAGTCCCTCCAGCAAAAGCAAGGAGTGAGAGCTCTGTTTCCTCACCACCTTAATAAAGGCACAATTATCCCACTTTGGGTATTTGCCAACATGCCAAGTGAAAACACAGTTTTAGAATAGAGAAAATTCACCCTTCCCATATCACAGCTCTCTGTGCTAGAGATACTTGGAGTTTGCTCTCTCTGTGCCTCACCTTGGTCAGTGTTCTTTGGCTCTCTTTATCATTGTGTTGTTGATTTCTAGGAGCTCTTTACATATGAAGGACACCAGCCACCTGATTACAAAACGTGTTAGATTTATCTCTTCTCAGTTGTCCATTTCTCCGAATTGCCTCAACAGTGACTTTGTCATTTACTGAGGACCAGTATGTGCCTGACTTCTGCTAGATGACTTAGACACAGAACATATCATTTCCACTTTATCAACACAGCTTCCCTCTAGCTACTGTAACATGCAGCTCAGAAATATAAGGGCATTTTTTTCCTATGATCATTTCATACCTAACAAACTGTATAGCCCTCCTCAGTTATCTCACAGTGAACTGTACATTCAGATTGCCTGATATTTCTCCTTAAATTTGGCTTCCAGTAATACTAGACAGTGTAACTTTTTCATTTTATTTTTTTGGTGGTACTGGGGATTGAACTTGAGCCCTTGTGCTTGCAAGGTAGGCATGGTACTACTTGAGCTAAATCCCTAACCAAGGCCAGTATAACTTTCTTTTTTTTGAGACAGGGTCTCGCTTTGTAGTTCAGGCTGGCCCTGAGCTCACTACGTAGCCCAGGTAAGCCTTGAACTCAGCAATCCTCCTGCCTCTGCCTCCCGAGTGCTGGGATTACAGGCGTGAGCCACTATGCCCAGCACTGTGGTATGTGGTATTGATGGCTGGTGGGCGTGAGTCACCATGCCCAGCATTGTATGTGGTTACCGGGATCAAACTCAGGGCCTTGTGCTTGCGAGGCAGGCGCTGGAACCACCGAGCTAAATCTCTGGCCCCAGTATAACTTTCTAAGATGACAGAAATGTTTTCTATCTAGGCTTTAAATTTGGTAGCTACTTCTCACATGTAACTATTGAAAATAAAGGACTTATTTTTGTTTGTTTCTGAGACAAGGCCTCACTATATTGTCCAGGCTGGCCTAGGACTGGTAGCAATCCTCCTGTCTCAGCCTCCCAAGTGCTGGAATTACATGCCCTATACCTATACCATGCATAAATCTTTATTGTTGTTTCTCTTGCAGTGCTAAGTATGGAATCCAGCTTGTGTAATTTAGCAGGACCTGTCTCAAAACATAAATAAGTAAGTAAATTTAAATGTATGTAAAAAGGGTGGTGTTTCCTTGTCTTTTCTGTTAGATAGCCTGGCGTCCTTTGGCAGTGGTTACTGACCGGGGACATCTTCACCTTCAAATATTAGGCAAAGTTGGTCGCCACAGATGGGGTGGTGGGCATTGCTACAGGCATCTAGCACATAGGGGCTAGAGGTGCTGCTGAAGGGTCTTCGACATCCAGGATGGTCCCTCCCCCAGAATGGTTTTGCGTCAGGGGTGGCACAAGCCTGTAATCCCAGCACTGGGAGGCTGAGGCAGGAGGATCATGGCGAAGCCGAGGCTAGTCTGGGATACACACTGAGTTTAAGAACAGCCTGACCTGCATAGCAAGACCCTGTATCCAAAAGACAAAAAGAAAAAAGAAACCGAAACAGCCTACCGTGTTCTCAGTGACTGGCTTATTGAAGAGACTCGGACAGATGTCCTGTGTTTCATGCCACCTTCTGAATGTGTTGCCACCGGCTGTTTCCTGGAGCCAGGATGCCAGGCTGATGGCTAATTCAGAACCAGTCTACCTTCTGCGCCTTGGGGAGCTGCGACTCTCTCTTCCAGTTCCGCCCGCCCCTGTCTGCAGTGCTGGGTCTCGGCAGTGAAGGCTGCTGAGTACGGCCTCCCGCTAAATCTGCCCCCCGACACATAATGAGCCCTTGGGCACCTCATGCCTTAGTGCCTGAGCCTGTCTCCCCATTGTTCCCGTTGCTGACCCTTTGGTTATAGTACTGGAGGTGAGTGCTGTTTAAATATAACAATTTCATTGCACTTTGCAAAATGCCTTTTTTTTTTTTTTTTTTTTTTTTTTTTTTTTTTTTTTTTTTTTTTTTTTTTTTTTTTTTTTTTGAGACAGGGTCTCGCTTTGTAGTTCAGGCTGGCTCTGAGCTCACCATGTAGCCCAGGCAAGCCTCGAACTCAGCAATCCTCCTGCCTCTGCCTCCCGAGTGCTGGGATTACAGGCATGAGCCACCAGGCCCGGCACTGCAAAATGCCTTTTTTTTGAGACAGGGTCTCACTATGCAGCTCAAGGTAATCTCGAACTCACAGCAGTCCTCCTGCCTCAGCCTCCTGACTGCTGGGATTAAAGGCACCCTTTCACATTACCTATTTACCATTCTCCTTGGGTTCTTTGGGGAATGCAAAATCATGCTTAAATTCGTATTTCTTTTCCCCTTCCTTCCTTCCTTCCTCCCTCCCTCCCTCCCTCCCTCTCTCCCTCCCTTCTTTCCTTCCTTTTCTTTCCTTCTTCCTTTCACAGTGCTGGAGAGTGAACCCAAGGCCTCATGCATGCTAAGCAAGAGCTCTACCAATGAGCTGCACTCTCAGCCTTGAATCCTTACTTTGATTACCACTGTCTCACTGAGTATGGCAAACACATGCCTGTCATCTTATCGCTTGGGAGGCTGAAGCAGGAGGATCACCAGAAGCTTGAGGCTACGCTGGAATTTAGTGAGTTCAAGGTCAGCCTGAACTACATAGCAAGACCCTGTCTCAGAAACCAAAATAATAATGATAACAGTAGTAATAATAATAGTACCAGTGTTTCCAGGAAAGGATTGGCTGGCAGCTACTCCTGATGATGTAATAAATGCATGTGGACTTTTTTTTTTTTGAGACAGGGTCTTGCTTTGTAGTTCAGGCTGGCTCTGAGCTCACTATGTAGCCCAGG
>PVIC010018299.1:0-31756 GCA_004025085.1 Thryonomys swinderianus
GTCTCCATGCCCAGCATTATATGTGGTTACCGGGGATCAAACTCAGGTCCTTGCACTTGCGAGGCAGGCGCCGGAACCACTGGTTACTCTAAATTTTTAAGAAAACGTGAAGGTTTTTCTCTGTCAACAGATTTGTGCACCAGAATGATACACTTTTTCACAGGGATTTTTTTTTTTTAGGGATTTCTATTAAAGAAAAAGCATCATTTGGTTCATTTTACCATTTTTTACAAGTTTAGGAATACAAAGTTGCAAGCACATGAGCACTTGACTTCTTAAAACTAATAACATGTTTTTCAAGAACCCAACAGGACTTTTTTTTAACCTGTGACTCCTTTCTTACAGTAGCAGATTTTGAAGGTTTCATATTTGTAACACAGTTACTTTTAGAAGCAATCAGTGCACTCTTCAGACTAAATCTAAATCCAATTTAGACCTTAAGTGCCCTGGGAAAACATTTTTTTTTAAGAGCTACTACAGAAATCTTTTATACAGACTATTTTCACACCATGAATAATCACCACAATCTATTTACTTGTTAAAATAAAAGACCTTGTCGTATCAATTACCATCAGATACAATCAGGGATGTTATTTATGATACACAAAAATTGAGTCTTCAGTATTTCTTAAAATTAATCCCAGCCAGGCACAGGTGTAATCTCAGTTCAAGTCCAACCAGGATACTTGGTTGCCTAGCAAAGCCCATCTCAAAATGAAAAAGCTGGGGATAGATCTCAGTGCAAAGGTCCTGGGCTCAATCACCAGTACAGAATATACTGCTAACTAATAATAAAATTACTCCTATTCACATAGAAGAAAAAATTAAAAACATTTGATTATCAAACACACAGGTAACTTTCTTCTAAAATTGTCTTCTTACTATAGCACTAATTGTATCATTTTCCATAGGTAAAAACATTTTGGCTATTGAAAATTCTTACCGTTCAGACTATGATATTTTATGTGTGCGTGTGTGTGTGTGTGTGTGTGTGCAAGACACCTAATTTGATTTCCTAAATTGAATACACCTTGATTTGTTCTCTAATACACACTGTGGCATCAACCCCTCGAGATTGTACACGTAGGCATTCACAATACCCTACTCACACACACACACACACTCACACTCACACATAGAAGCTTTTGGATGTTGCTAAGATGTCCAGGTGAGCAGAGTCTTTAGTGCCTCTGGACCCTTGATCAGTATTCAGTTATTACTTTGCCTGGGCAAAAGCTGATATTCTTGGCACATAAAGATCTGCTTCTGATAAACAGCAAAGCCTCATATGAAAGGACTGGGAGAATTCAAGGATATAACTCAGTGGCAGAGTGCTTCTCTATATGCGTGAGACTCTGGGTTCTTTCCCCAACAAGAAGCGATGTCTTAGTTGTTGTTCCCCCTGTGGCTCTGACAGGTACAGCTGGCCGCAGACAGAGAGGCTGTGTGTCAGTGATTTGGGCTTCACGCGCACCAAAAACATGAACGACGTGACTTTCCAAAATAGTGAACCCTTAGGAAAGCTGTGAATGAAACAGTCTTCATTCATTTTATCCTGTAGCATATTCCTGAAATATCCAAGTTACATTAAAAACTGCAAAACTGAGGGCTGGAGATTTAGCTCAAGTGGTTCCGCGCCAACCTTGGACACACAGGGCCCAAGTTCAATCCTCGGTACCACCCAAAAAAAAAAAATTGTGAAAATGCTTCGTGGTTATATATCAAACTGAGTTAGGTTCTGGATTTGCATTGTCATACATACCTATAGTCCAGAGGAAAATTACAAAACCACATAGGATATGAGCTTTGTTGGGATTTCTCCGTGCCCAACATTTAACATCCTTGATCACCATCTACAAAACACCCATAGTGTCTGTTCTTTTTTTTTTTTTTTTTTTTTTGAGACAGGGTCTCACTTTGTAGTTCAGGCTGGCTCTGAGCTCATTATGTAGCCTAGGCAAGCTTCGAACTCAGCAATCCTCCTGTCTCTGCCTCCTGAGTGCTGGGATGACAGGCGTGAGCCACCACACCTGGCACTGTGGTATGTGGTATTGATTGTTGGTGGGCATGAGTCTCCACGCCGAACACTGTATGTGGTTACCGGGGATTGAACTCAGGACCTTGCGCTTGCGAGGCAGGCGCTGGAACCACTGAGCCAACCCTCCAGCCCCACAGTGTCTGTTCTTTCCTTAAGCTAGTGACAACCGAGGACACCCTCACATTCCCCACTGCCCAGTGGGGTAGTAAGTACCACACGCCCCTCCTAAGTGATAGAAATCTGAGCATAAATTCCAGTTCTGCTGTGTAATGACAGACAGGTTAGTGCATGCAGCTGTCTGTAGAGTTGATACTCATTTCTGTCTGCCTGTGGTGTGAACATGAAATGAAGTGGTCTGAAAAGTTCATGACAAGGTCTGGAACAGAGTACAGGTGCGGAGATAGCTTGGTTGGTTGGTTAGTTGGTTTTAATGGTTTTAACCCCAGGATCTTACTAAAGAGATTTACCATCCCGCCTCCAGGTGAACTACCAGATAAACCAAATAGTTTGCCCTTAAAATGAATGAGGATAATAAGCGTTATAATGATACAGTCCTGAAAACATTTTTTCTTCTTTCTGTCTCATCTCCCTCTCCTCCCAGAAAGTCATTCCTTATTCGTTTTTCTTGTTATGGATATGTCCACACACTGGGCTATTTAAAATATCAGATGTCTCAGAGGATTTCCTTTCATTGTCGCTGTAATCCTTATCAGTGTAAGTTCAAATACTTACCAGAAATATGTTGTTGTTCTCAATAACATTCAGTCAAGTCCAAAGGAGGGTCTGAGACACAGGCATCCCCTTAATTTACATTGAAAGAATAAGCATACCACAAACACATTTCTCCAGTATGGTAGAATATCCTGTTTTTTAGGCAGAGAAATTTACAATAATAATCTCTCTACCCAGAGATTACCAGGAATACCATTTTTGTAGTAATGTTCTTCAGATATTTTTCTACATACATACAATGCTCTTTTTTTTTTTTTTTTTTTTTTTTGCTTTTGAGACAGGGTCTCGCCTTGTAGTTCAGGCTGGCCCTGAGCTCACTATGTAGCCCAGGCAAGCCTTGAACTCAGCAATCCTCCTGTCTCTGCCTCCCAAGTGCTGGGATGACAAGCGTGAGCCACCACGCCCGACACTGTGGTATGTGGTACTGATTGCTGGTGGGCATGAGTCACCACGCCCAGCATTGTATGTGGTTACCAGGATCGAACTCAGGACCTTGCGCTTGCGAGGCAGGCGCCAGAACCACTGAGCTAAATCTCCGCCCTATTTTGTATTTTCTGAAGTTACTACTGTGGACTACTGCTTTATCACTTGTGAATTTCTTCCACATAAGTGTGCACATGTGGGCACTAGAAAAACCCTCTGTAACTATCATGAAATTGATGTGCATAAAGAATGTGATTTACCCAAGATCACAGAGAAAATAAGTAGTGCCGTTAAGCAGGGGACCCCGAGACCATGCCTCCCATCCTACGTTTAAACCACAGATACGGCTGCTCCCTCTAAGGCGGATCTGCATTTCCGAAGGGTGGGACCGTCCATACGTGGGACTGGTGCCACTTTAGGTCACTTAATTACAACTGTGAGCGTGGCTTGCAGCTGAGCCACTATTTGGGCCTCACATGATCAGCAGATTCTCAGAAAGTATGATAATCCTTCAACTGACTCCAACTACAAGGAGCAGTAAGTTCACTCAGTACAGATGGTACCGGGGGAAAAATTCAAAGCTGGGATTCAGAGACAAGACCTGTCGTGGTTGTAGTTCCAGGTCTCCTGCCCAAATAAAATAATCATCACCCATCCAGCAATAGTCATTTTTGTATTTAATGACAAGATATTTAATCATTATCTGAGTTAATTAATATTTAGTATTTCATAAGATTTAATAAATCCAATTTTATAATATTTAAGAATTTGTGAGTTGGGCTCTAATAATTATTTGCTCCTCACAACAGTATAACTTGCAGGCACTATTTTTATTTTTCCACGGAGAGCCTGCTTATACAGAACCAGGGGCCTTGTACATGAAAAAGAAAGGGGAATGCTTTGCTCACACGGTGCATCCAAATGGCTTTGTGCTGCAGAAACAGTGATTTTCTCCCATTCTGTATCCTTCGCTCCTGCCCCTGTCTACCCCTCATTGATCCCACCAGCGGGTGACATTCAGAATTGATCGGCTTTGTAATCCCTCCCATGAGGGCTTCGAGCCTCGGTAAGGGGACAATTGAATGGCTGATCCCAAAGCCATACTTGCCCTCTCTCAGCATCCGGGCTAATGTTTTCTTACCTTGGACCTTGCCCGACCTTCCCGAAAAGGCTTCTGCTCCTCCCTTGGCTTCATTTGCCTTTGACTTCTTGGTTCATTCTGAAAGCCTTATTTCTTGCTCCCTTCTGCATACAAAGAGCAGCGTCCGCTCGAGGAAGTGTTGCTGACAGAGTTCTGAACCACTTGGGATGTGCCAGACAGTGGTGGGCAGTGGTGGGTACTGTTCTGCCACTCATGCACCTCACCTTTCTTCGGCTCAGACCCAGGACACACACAAAGGAATAATTGTGACTAGCAGCAGACATGAAAGGAAATCCTCTCATTTCACAAATTCAGCTGACTCTCATCTACCCAGCCCTTTAAAAAAACAGAAAGTTGGTGGTTAACCGCTTCTGCCTTCAAACGAAGGGCAAATCCGATTCACTAAATGGCAAATTATGTGGTTAAACTTTGCTCTCCTGATAAAGCCATATTTGCGTTTCCTCTGGAGATTTAAAAGAATTCTTTTGCGGTTAATTAACCATAAACGAAGATAAGGTTAGACACTTGTAAAAGGCGGTATCTTTGAGGTTTCCCCACTGGCTGCGTATAACCTATTTCATTTCTAATCAAAAGCCGAGAAACTATCTCCAAACTAGCTCAGAGGAAAAGCCACCTCCCCGCCCCTCTTCTTTGATGTCGCTGTGTATCCCGGTGAGTGCTTTTATGAGAGGATTAAGGGATGGATTGGCACATCGTGGCATAAGCCTTTTGGAGCCGGGCCCTTCGAGTTCCGTGGTGCCCAAGATTAGCTTGCTGAGGTCTTTCCAGCTGCTCCTGGATAATAACGTGTTCATTGCTCATGCTTTTCCTTGCTCTGTGTCCGGGAGCTGCCACTTAACATCTTGATTTGTCTTGTTTGCTCTCTGCCTCTTGCTTGCTGTGTCCAGTGGAGCCTGTTGACGCCCGGCCCGCGGCTGACCGAGGACTGACCACTCGACCAGGTATCTGACCCCCGGCTCCCGCCTCTCGGCACGGTCCGCTTGCGCTTGAGCACACTGCCCTCCTCCTCCACGACGAGCCTCTTTACGTGGACCTGGTGCCGAACAGAATCTGAAGCAACCTTAGAGACCAGAGTTCTAAAATTCTCTTTTGCTCTTCTGTAGGTTTCGCTTCCCAGATTCTTAATTAAGTGATCTATTTTTGTTTCTGAGCTTTCTTTAAAAACACAAAAGAGAGCCCTTCCAAGTTTTGAGTTCCCTTCCCTTCCTCCCTTCCTTAAAAAACAAAAAACCGCACTGAGAGTTGTCCTCAAAAATGGAAGCTGAAACAGCTGCAGATTCTCTAGCGGTAGCTCGGTTCCTTTCTTGTTTGGGATCCACATGGATCTTTTTCTAACCCTACTGGGCTCCAACTGCAGTCACGTTACTAAAGTAGACATGATTCCCTGAAAATATCAAAATCGGTGTTTCTCCAGAGCCAGAAATACTTTTCCTCTTTTGTGGGTTGTAGAGACTTATTTTCCACGACTGGCTAAAATAATGCAACAGATGTATATGCATAATTCTGCACATACGCCCTTTATTTTTTCATATTACAAATTCTATTAATACCAAGAGCTCCTTCCATTTTTACAGCTTCCCAAACATTACAAAGAAATGCATTTTTCACCCTCTGTTCTGTAATTAGCCTATGGCTAGAACTAAAAGCATAACTCACGGCCTAAGCCCAGGCTTGTGCCTGGTATCTGTCCCATGGACAGCCACACCCTGCAGCAGAAGCCCCTGTGCTCAGAGAGGGTGTGGACTGGAACGTTCTGTGGGTCCTGGGGGAAGATCTCACTCCCAGGGACACGTACCTTCCCGTGTGGACTGACTTCGTCGTCTCAGTGTGTACCCCGTTCGATAGTGGAGGAGCCAGGAGCTGAAGCTTCTTTAAAGACAGCGACACACAGCGGTCGGCTTTTCCTGCCCGGCTGAGACACAGTCAGTAGCAAGGCCAGGAGGGGAACCTGTCTGTACCGCTGCCGCTTCACGCTTGAGCCACGGCTGCCTCGCGCCATGGGCACAGACGGAGCCACCGAGAGCCCCGCTCGCAGCGTCCTCAGGCCTTGTGCTCTGACGCACAGTGGCAGCAGGCGGCGCGGGGACTATACTAAGTCAGAGGCAGCTCCGGCTCTCCTGATGTCCTCCTTATTGTCACTGTCACATGCATGAATTTCAAGAAGCCAGCAGATGACGTTCCCACTCTGCTCAGCCACCTGGTGAGGCCCACAGCCGAGATGCAGGCAGCCATCGCTGCAGCCAGAACCAGCCGAGGCTGGTCTCCCGCTTCGGGACTCCTCCTCGCAGCGCTTCTCATTCGATCTTTGACAGAGGTGAACTCTTCACATACAAACATAAGTGAGATGGAGAAACGCGCTTGGTCTATACGGTTTCATTGAAGTGACACATGCCTCCAAGGGTGATCACTTTTCTTTCTTTTTAATCTGATATGAAAAGCACATTGCCATACTCTGTCAAGCAAAAATAATCTCTTTTAAGGGAACAAGTAGAAAATAAAAAGCTAATGATACTACATAGGTAAGAGAGAAAACCACCTAAAATCATTACTGTAACGGGAAATGATGCTGTTTTGATATTTCACAAAGTCTAGCACAGCAAATTCTGTGGAGAGAGGACGATAATAAATGGTGAGGCCCCTGCTCTCAGGAGCTTGAAGCACAATGGAAGAAAGATGCTTTGCATATTTAGAAGGATGAGTGTGGAAGGCTGAGAAATACAAAGCTTACCTAAGTGTAAACAAGGATGTTGATACAACATGAGCAGGTGGAGGACGAATCCAGGGGCGCGTTAAGCTTGGAGCTTACTGGACATGTTCAGGATGGCGGAAGCATGTGGATTAGCAAGGAGGAGAGTGAATCTATACAGACAGGAGAATCCCCAAGCTCAGGCCTCTCTGGCACCATGCAAAACTCATCGCCCCTCCCCAAGAAGATTGCTAAATGAGAAAAAATGTTCAGATGTGAAATGCAGAAGATTCTAGCTAGGGTTCACATCTGACTAGAAACGCTGCTGGGTATATATTAGGGTACTTACAAGCTAGGATACTTATACCTAGTGCTTGTAGTGAGTTTGTCCTGGATTTGGGCCAATTCCCCCTACATTTTATAGCTTTCATTTTGGTTCTTGATCACTGCACTTTATGAGGCTATTCTTGAACCTTGTGCCAAATTATTATGTCTTTAGACTTTCCAACCTTAGAAACCCTTTCCAGGGATATCCTGTATCGTTATTTTTGAATAATCACTACTGCACTCAGAAACAAAAAAAAGCATTTTGGATTTTGTTTTTTTCCACCAGTGGTGCATACTCATGATGAGGGAAATAACTTTCATATTGAAAAGCAGAAAATTGTAGCTTCTAGAATAAAGAATCACGTAAGAACCACAGTAAAAACAGCAGTGATTTCTGGGAATAGTGGCCATTACAGCCGCCTGCTGGCTTCTTTCCAAGGAAAAATACACTCTGAAAGACAAGTCACAATAAAATACATTAGCAAGCTCTTCGCATGGGTGGAAAGCTAGCCTTTCTATTGTGATATATTACCATTCTTCCACAGTCTTAATAAAGAAAAGCAGGTTCCTGACCCCAAGCCATGTAAGATGCATCATGAAGGCCAGGCATGGTGACCGTACCTATAATCTCAACTCTCAAGAGACTGAGGCAGGAGGATTGCCAAGTGTTCGAGACCAGCCTGAAGTGCATAGCAAGATCCAGCTTCCAGAGAGAGAGTGTGTCATCAGGAGCATACCTCTCTCAGCCTCCAAATGGTCAACAGGACCATTCTGTTCACGAGTGAGGGAGATTGCTGGAGCCATCATGGTTTAAAATGGAACCAGCCTGCCGGGCGTGGTGGCTCACGCCTGTAATCCCAGTACTGGGAGGCAGAGACAGGAGGATTGCTGAGTTCGAGGCTTGCCTGGGCTACAAAGTGAGCTCAGAGCCAGCCTGAACTACAAAGCAAGACCCTGTCTCTAAAAAATAAAATGGAACCAGCCATACTCAGAAAAGGTCTCCCTGCATGTATCTTAAAAGCCCGTCACATTTCATTACTTGCAGTATCACCTTATTCTTGGTGGAAGTATTTTCCTACATATCCAAGCTTATTGATTTTTCTTTTTTAGTAAGCTTTGCTTACTGTACGTAGTCTTCACTAAATGACTATACATGCTGAACAAAAGTGGGTTAACAAGCTCTTTCTTCTGAAATGAACAAACTGTAAAAGTCCATACATATATTGTACCAACCTGTTACATGAGTTTGATTTCTTTCTTCGTCACTAAGCACAGTCTCATTATCCTTTCAGAAGTGACATGGACTTGTAAAATTTTAAAGGAGAATGCATTCTTTATGTGGGTGTGGCTCTGTGTAAATTGCTCCCGAATCTTGATGGGAAGAATACTCAAGAGAATTTTCAGAAATAATAATTGTAACTATTGCATTAGTAGGTCCCACTGCCCCCTCAAAAGGGTGAATTATAAAGAAGTCACCATCTTGCGTGGAGACTCATGCCCACCAGCCATCAACACCACATACCACAGTGCCGGGCGCGGGGGCTCACGCCTGTAATCCCAGCACTCGGGAGGCAGAGACAGGAGGATTGCTGAGTTCGAGGCTTGCCTGGGCTCCATAGTGAGCTCAGGGCCAGCCTGAACTACAAAGCGAGACCCTGTCTCAAAAAAAAAAAAAAAAAAGTCACCATCTTATAAAAGGAAAGATATGCGGTTTAAAATGATGTGTAGGAAGATTAAAAATACATAAGCAATGAAACATGTAAAAGCATTATCGTCTGCATTAGCTTTCAGTCCCTATGGCACATACCTAAGTAAAACAATTTAAAGGACGAAAGGTTTTGGGGGGGCTTATAGTTTCAGAAGTTGCGGTCTCTGCTCAACCATCTTCATTGTTTTCAGGCTTGTTAGTGAGGCAGAAACATTATGGCAGAGGAAAGCTGCTCACCCCGTGATCCCCCGGAAACAGACAAAGGGAAAGAACCAAAGAATCCAGGAGCAAGGGGCCCGGGGCCAGAGTTAGACTCCAAGGTCACAATCCTGTGATCCGCTCTCTTCAGTTAAGCCCGCCTGATATTTCCATCGCTTCCCAAAAATGGCTCCAAAGTAAGAGCTCACCAGTGGGTAACACCACGGACAGTCAAAGCTCTCGTGACCCAGGCCCATCCCGAAAGCATGTCAGCAACCAAGACTCCAACGCCACCGGCCTTTGGGAGGACACGCCTCTGAAGCACAGGTGTCAGTACCCTGTGCAAATTAGACAAGTTGAAAGGCCACATGAGTAACAATGTGCAACCAGTGGTAATAACTTCAAAGAAAGAGAGTAAATAAAACAGAGTGCTCTGTATTTCTCAGGGTAGGAATGGAGGGCTAGGTTTGTCTGGTCAGAGAACTAGAGTGAAAAAGAGAGAGAGAAAAGGAAATGATCCTACTTTGTATATTGTGTCTCTGTGAAAGAGAATGAACTTCAGTTATCCATTGCTATGTGGCAGATAAAAGAGCAAACATTAAATTTCTTACAGATTTTATTGGTCATGATTTAGGCCGTGATTTAGGTGGGGGATTCTAACTTAGAATCTGACATGAAGTTGGAGTGAAAATATTGCCAGAGCTGAGGTCCAGTTCCAAGATGGCGCTCTCACATGGCAGCAGACAGGAGTCCGCAGGACCTTCTTATGTGAAGTCTGTAAGACTACCTCAGCCTCCTTACAACACAGCATTTGGCTTCATCGGCACCAGATGATCAACGAGAGGAGATAAGAAGAAAGTTTCAGTGCCTTTTAAAAGCCCAGTGTCTGAAGTCCTAGGTTTTAACTTCTGCTATATTCTGTTCTTTTTTTTTTTTTGAGACAGGGTCTCACTTTGTAGTTCAGGCTAGCTCTGAGCTCACTGTGCAGCCCAGGCAAGCCTCGAACTCAACAATCCTCCTGTCTCTGCCTCCCGAGTGCTGGGATTACAGGCGTGAGCCACCATGCCCAACTATATTCTGTTCTTATAGAAGCCAGTCACTACACCTAGTTCACACACAAGGGAAGGGAAGGGAATTAAGTTCCACTCCTTGAAAGCAGCACCAACACATTTGTGAATATGTTTTAAAACCACATCTCTTTAACCAAATCCATCTTCTATGAGCAGACACATCCCAAGCCAAGAAAACTTGACAGGGACATAGAACCACTGGTCCATGGTCTTTGCAAAGCCGTGGAGAACCAAAAAGTACAAAAGGCAAGGGAAATGTAGTTCTGAAGAGTATGAGAGGAAAGGTGGTGTCATAGTCTACAAGCCTTCCACAGACCGACGTGGATTGTGGGTCCTCTTGGATAGGTTACTCTTGAGAAGCTGGGCATGGAAACGGTGATACGTCACGCCCAGCATGGGCTCCCTGGGTTTTGTCACATTCTGTTCACTTTCTCTTAGCAGAAGCTGCTCTATTAGATGCACATTTTGTGCTGCGGGCCTGGTGCTTTTCAGTGTCAGCAGGTGTGTGACAAGCTGCACAGCACCTTGTAGACAAGATTAGAGGAATGATTCGACCAAGAGTAAGAAGTGCATTCCCACAGGAGCTGAAGAGTGGATAGCACGAGAAAGAGAAGGGTCAGCAGGCATGTCACCTACCTCCGGTGTCCTTGTTCAACACTGTCATGCTCAGAGCTTAACCAGTCTCGGGGTGCAAGTGACAGGGGAACTGACGTTGGCTTACCGTAAGACAGGCTGTTCTAGAAGGCTGAAAATGGAGGCAAACTGATACACATCTTTGTGTTTGAGCCCCCTGAGAATCTGGCCCTGTGTGGGAACACCCCCACAGGAGGTGATTGTAAAACCCCTTCTCATTCTCAAAGTCTGAGTGAGTCGGTTATGAACTCTGTTAGTCCCAAGGCAGCATTTTTAAAAATTACGCTCTGTACTGAGCAGATGGACCACGTCACAGATATGCAAGATCTATAACAACAATGCCTAACTAAATAATGATAGAATTTTCATAATGCTTCACTTCATAGACACATGAATATAACTTGTAATAACAAAGCCCCCTGAAGTAGCAGTTTTGGGCCTACCAGGTAATTGATGCTCTTTTTAAAAACCCTTACCATCTTTCCTAAAGTAATGAAAGCCCAAGGAAACAGACACATAACAGACTGCACAAAAAGCCCCTGGGCCAAACCAACATTTCCTAGGAACAAGTGTTTGCCCCCCCTTCTAACCAACATTGGTTCTATTTTTCACCTTTTAAAATCACAGCACAGTTTAAAAGCAGTAGAAACCTTAAGTTCAGATTTCTTATAAGGTCTTTAATTTTTTGTTGTTGTTTAAAATAAGTGGCGGCTCACGGATAAAATGCAGGATGCTCTTTTCTCTAAGGAAGTCCCCAGTTTCCCTCTGGCTTCAGGCCTAGAGGGCAGTTTCCGGTAGCCTTTACTTCGTGATGTTTCTGTTCACAGGCAAAACTAATCGGTTGTCCCTGTGTATTTTAACTGTGCAGGTTCTGGGTTGACAAATATCAAGACAGAAGAGATCTCGGAAGTGAAGATGGATGCGGAATTCCGACATGACTCAGGGTATGAAGTTCGCCATCAAAAGTTGGTACGCAAGATAATTTACTTCTTTCTGCTGCCGCTTCTCTTGCCAATGACCATAAACTCTTGATCTTCCAGTGCCAGAAATCAAATTAAGGAGCTCTGTGATCATCGCGAAAACAGGAAGAAAAGCAAAACGGTCCTTGTATATAATTCTTTCTGACTAAGAAGGCATCCGAGCCAATGCAGTACTCCGGTGGAATTGATTTCAGTGTAGCGGCCACATCCTAACTTGCACTTGTGTTTTCTAGGGAAAAAGATTTATGTAGTGTGACCATTTCTCATCTGAAAGTCCAAAATGCTATCAAAGCTAGTACTTTATGAGCACCAGCGTGGTGCCACAAATAGGAGGTTTTACACCATCACTCGCTATTTCGTGCACTGAAACTACTAAACATACTGTATAAGATTGTCTTCGGCCTGTGTATGTGAAATGTAATGAATTCTGTGTCTATTTTTGGATCCCATCCCCAAGATAGGGAACATTTCTGGCCCCAGACATTTAGATAAGAAGCTCTCAAACTGGAATAAATTTGTTGCCACGAATCAGTCTCCAGTAAACCCATATACACACTTCTACGTGCTTCAGTTCCCAACTCCAACTGTCTCCCGGTGCTCCTTGCTCTGCTGCGGCCCTGCCGCTCCCCCCAGTCTCAGTTCTCCTGCAAAGAGAAGGTGGCAGGGCCCCGCCAGGATGGGTGCAGGCCGGACGGCACCGTGGCACCCTTGTCCTCCCAGCACGCACCTCCTCACAGGGTTTGGCCAAAGAACACAGCAGGTTCCTCTTGCCACCAAATGCTTCCTGCTCTGAGCATCGGAATAAGTGAAAAGCGGATATTCCCTTTGCACGTGGGCAACTTCAGTAGTTATTCAAAATCTTCACCTGAAGGTTAGAAATGTAGGTAAATCCAATCCTGGATTATGTCAGGGTTCCTTCCACCGTATCAGTAAGCAGAGCGAGTTAAGCGAGTAAAAGAAGGCAGTTTTATGACACATTCACCAAAAAGGATGATGAAATTCTGGGTAGTCATCTTAAGGGACATTCTCGGACACTTCGTGTGTGTGTGTGTGTGTGTGTGTGTGTGTGTGTGTGTGTGTGTGTGTTTCCTCCTCAAGCAGCAGCTGTTGTTCCAATATTCATAAAATTCACAGATTCTGGTATTAATCCCTTTATCATGGCTCTTGCTTCTGAATTATTATAGCAAATCCAAAGTTGACTTGGGATTCACATTTGCATTCCACTCCCACCACCTGTTTTGTAAAAAGACATTTAACCTTTGGAGGCCTGGTTTTCACTGGCCAGCTTATGTCCGTTACTGTGCAAGGAGGGGTGCTCCGCATTAGACTGCTCGAGGGTTTAAAAAAAGCCTAGAGAAACTGCGTGGGAAGTGGGAAGGCGGAAAGCCTAAGCTGAATGTGCGATTAGCATTTTATAGCACCCTTGTGATACCAGCCCTTGTGTGGTAATTACGCTAACTCCTGTAAAAGGTGGCAGCAGCAATTAAGGGAATCGGCTCCCTCTACTGAACTTGTTGATAAGATAATGTACTATAATTAGTGCCATAGATATTACAAAATTACAGAATTTTCTTAAAGACAGAGGTCTGTTCCGGCTCACATTTATTCTTGAGAACCTCACACTGGTATCCTTAGCTAATTAATGATTTCTTTTCAGAAACATGTTGATGTAGCACATTTGCTTTGTAAGGGGACTAATTATGGACAGTTTCTAGTTTTGTTCCAGACCAACTGTGAATAACATCCTTTTAGGAATGTGCTTTATTTGCTGCGGTTCCAGTTGCTTTTCAGATTGCTACAATGATGGTTTTAAAAATGAATATTGGTCATTTGACTGCCTTGAGTCTCTACTGAAAGAAGTATTTAGGAAACTATTTTCACTAGCTTACATAATACAGAACACGTTTAGTAATAGTTTTTCTTTTTTGATCTAGCATAAGATCATCTTATATAACAAGATGATAGAAGTTGCAGTCTGCCTCTTCTATTTAGTTAAAGTAGAAAAATAATGATCTGCTTTCATAAAATGTATGAAGGAAAGTACTGAAATCAATCTATCCTATGAATAATTTTCTTTACAGTGTCCTCCAAATTCTTTTCCGTTTAAGCAAACATCAAGAATAAAACATTTAAATTTTAGTTTCTGGAAAAAACCTAGTAGGAAAGCGTGAGTTATGCGTAATTATTAGGATCTCTGTGGCTGCTATTTCTTGCCTTTGAAATGACATTATGTTTTTAAAGTGCATCATTCTGCTGAAGGTTGATTACAGTCTTACCAAATTATTGTCACTAGAAGTAGATAAGAGGTATTTTTGCTTCTGTTCAGCTTCTCTGTTTCAGGGTGCTTATTGCTATGTAGAGCATATCCTTCCAAAGATATGAGGCCTCTATCTAAAGTAACATCGTTTGTAGTCACACGGTGTCTCCCAGCTCTCAACCTGCTGTCACTGAAAAAAATGTTCGCTCCCCTTCCTAATCGTGATTTCTACCTTTGTAGCTTTGATATACCCAGGAGCTCGCCAAAATGTTCCCCTGTCCCGGGGTTTGAGATCCCTGCAGACTCCTGTGTGGACGTGTGGAAGGAACGTAGACGCCTTCGAACTGGGAAAGCCACATGTTGTTCGCTGCTCTGTTAGATTAGGATTATCTTTCTCACTGACCGACCAGCTCCGAGTGCAAAATTGAGTTAGAGCAGACGATGATATTGCAACTTTCCACAGACCTTATCCAGATGGCACCTGCTCTTAACAGGCTCTTTTTCTTGATTTTTCAAGGTGTTCTTTGCAGAAGACGTGGGTTCAAACAAAGGCGCGATTATTGGACTCATGGTAGGCGGTGTTGTCATAGCAACAGTGATTGTCATCACCTTGGTGATGTTGAAGAAGAAACAATACACATCTATCCATCACGGTGTGGTGGAGGTAGGTAACCGTTGACGCATGTTTGAGGGTGGGAATTAAAGGAAAAATGTAGGGAATTTATGTTGAGTGTTAGTCTAAGAATTTTCCAAGTGCTTCTTCTTTGAAGAAAAATTTTTAAAAAATAATATTTTCTGTGGTGTTCATGTTCCAGCTATCCTTTTATTGCTTTGGTTTTCATTTGTTTTACCTTATTGTGAGTATTACAATCAAGGCATTAAGATGGTATGTTTTTGTGTCAGTTTATAATTTGCATTAAAATTGTCAAAGTAATATTAATGATAATGATACCCTGAAAAATTATGATTACCCTTAAATGGATTTTAAAACAAACAGCCAAAAACAAAAACAGCTGCAGAAATCAAGTGGTAAAGGAAGGTGGATAAACACATCTATTCCTAGGCATTTTTTTCCTTAAATAGTTTAGCCTCTTAAAAGCCAGTTAAAGATAAACAATATTAATTTTCGGGCCGGAGGGTTAGCTCAGTGGTTCCGGCGCCTGCCTCACAAGCACAAGGTCCTGAGTTCGATCCCCGGTAACCACATAGAATGCTGGGTGTGGAGACACGCCCACCAACAATCAACACCGCATACCACAATGCCCGACGTGGTGGCTCACGCCTGTAATCCGAGCACTCGGGAGGCAGAGACAGGAGGATTACTGAGTTCGCGGCGGCTTGCCTGGGCACCATAGTGAGCTCAGGGCCAGCCTGAACTATAAAGCGAGACCCTGTCTCAAAAAGAAAAAAAAAAATATTAATTTTTATTAGAGTCTCTTAAAGTTTTGTAGGAAATCACACTGTGAAAAGTAGTACACCAAAATATATGTCTGATTGTTGCTGGAGATACTTTTCAGCCTATTACCCTGTACTTCTACCTAAAAAATTGCCTACTTTCCAGTTATTATTAGTACAGTAGCCCTAGAGGTGGCAGGAAGACACGTAGGCGATGACCCCAACTAAACTGTATCGTTATGCTTCTCTTGTAAAGGTCCTTTCCCTCCAGCCCAGGAAGGTATAACATAGAAGCAGTGGATGACACCAACAAAGTAGGGTAACTGCAGGACTCAAGTAGCGCTTCCTAAACTCATTATACAGAGAAGAAAGAAAGAGAAAAAATATATGCACACAAAAGAAGGCAGTTTGGATGAGGGGGAAAAAAATTACAAATCTCAGGTATTTGCAACTTTCTAGAAAGCTCAGTGGTCAAACTGACCTCCTCATTTTGTAGAGAAAACTTTGTAGGTAGGAAACTAAAATGAGCAGGATTCAGCTGTCCTGCAGAGCAGGGTCCGCATCGGAGTCCCGATTTCCCCACGTTTTACTCCTCACTTTACTTTGGCCAGCAGAGAAAAGTCCACAGATTCCCGGCGAATTTGTATCCCGTCGATGGCAAGGAATTGGGCTCCAATCCATTCTTGACTGCAGTAGAGCGGGGGGCAGTTTAAATAAGTTGGCTGTAAACCCGAAATCTCATTTTGTTCAGTGTTTATGATCCCCGCACGCATCTTGTTTTCGGGAGTTGCTGGTGGGAATTGGCTCTGGTCCTGTTTCCCTGCTGGTGGCGGTGTGGACGGACTAAGGAGCAGTGTGGTAGTGAACAGAAGCGGGGAAGCAGCAGGCGGCGGACGGCGGGGGAGCTCGGTGGTTCATGCACTGGAGTCCGAAGCCAGCAGAAAACAACCGTAATCAAATCCGGGGGTTTCCGCTTCCTGTAAGGGTGCATCCAAGCTGTGTCACAGAAATAGTGCGAGACCTTATTAAAAGTAGTGTCAGCTTCTCTCCTGCTTGAATCAGGAATGATTCAAGTTTGTCCCGTTTTAATTTGGCACTCAGGGGAAAATGTTTCCATAATGAGTATTTCAAAAGCCCATTCGCATTTCATGCTAGAATTCTGTCTTTTAACGGATTTGGGCTGATGAATCCGCCTGTGCAACCAGTTCCTGTTTGAAAATCATCTCTCAGTAGAGGCGCTTATCCTTGATGCCACAGGTCGGAAGGCCTAGACTGGTTTTCTGGGCTCCCATAATGCACTGCAGACCTGGTGACAAGAAATTTATGCCCATCGTGTGCTGGGGGCTGGAAGTTGGAGATCAAAGTGTCAGCAAGGTTTCTGTCTTCTTCGGAAGCCTCGCACCTTGGCTGTCCTGTGTCACTAAGAGGATGCTGTAAGACCCCCCCAAAGACCTCACTTAACCCTAATCCCTCTAATCCTTTTTTTTTTTTTTTTTTTTTTTTGAGACAGGGCCTCACTTTGGAGTTCAGGCTGGCCCTGAGCTATGTAGCCCAGACAAGCCTCAAATTCAGCAATCCTCCTGCCTCTGCCTCCTGAGTGCAGGGATTACAGGAATGAGCCACCACACCCAGCATTGTGGTTTGTGGTTACTGGGGATTGAAACAGGGACCTTGCGCTTGCTAGGCAGGCACTGGAACCACTGAGCTAAATCTCTGGCCTTCTGATCCCTTATTTACAAATACAATATGCTCAGAGGTACTGGGGGTTAGATGTTAATGTAAGAATTTGAGAGCGAGGGCCGGAGATATAGCTCAGTGGTTCTGGCGCCTGCCTCGCAAGTGGAAGGTCCTGAGTTCGATCCTGGAAACCACATGGAATGCTGGGCATGGTGACTCACGCCCACCAGCAATCAATACCACATACCACAGTGCCGGGCCTGGTGGTTCACGCCTGTCATCCCAGCACTCGGGAGGCAGAGACAGGAGGATTGCTGAGTTCAAGGCTTGCCTGGGCTACATAGTGAGCTCAGAGGCAGCCTGAACTACAAAGCGAGACCCTGTCTCAAAAAAAAAAAAGAAAAAAGAATTTGAGAGCGAGGCGGTTCAGCCCACACCGGCGCCCAGCTGGACAGAACAGCGATACCTCACCGGGGACCTCTTTCTAGGGGTGCATGAAATCTAGAAGGAACTTTGCTCAGAAAAACTCTCCGGCCAGCACCACCTCCCTTACAGAAACCGAAATCCCCAGTACAAGGCTTTGATTCTGAGCTTTGAAATTGCTCCCGACCGCATGAGACATGAGCGAAGCTGGAGAATCACTGACACACGCCTGAACACCGGCTCCACTGGCTGGCTTTCTGCACGAGCTGTGGGGAGAAGAAACAGCCCCTTCTGTCTCCGAGGTACCTCGTTGCCTCTCGGGCGCCCACCTGCGGTGTGGGTAAGGGTTTCCTGAGGTCCGTGACCAAAGGTCTGCTCTGGAGCCTCAGAGAAAGAAGCTGACATGTTGACCCTGATTCTGGAAACAAGACATCAGTTTCGGCTGCGACGCCCTTGCAGGAGTCGGGGCTGCTGTTCTGCCCTCAGTGAACCACTGGACGTCTGCGTGAGAATAGAGGGGGGCCTCTGCCTGGGGGCCTCGGCTCAGCCTGCTTCCTTGCGCCGCTCCTGTCCCGGAGAAGACATTGCTGAGAGGCTGGAGCTCTCATGAGCTTTGCGGGGCCGGCAGTGTCGCCGCAATGGCTTCTCCGAGGTGCTGACCCCTCCCTGCCCTCCAGAAAGCGTCCGTCCCGGTGGCGGAACCCGGACACCCACCGGCACTGCCGCCAGCGGGGAGCACCACTTCTCTCCGAGCAACAGCAGGAAGTGTAGACATTCTCTGCCTGTCTTAGAAGCCGCTCTTTTCTCCAGCTTCAGCCGAGGGGGAACATGCCCGTTACCTCAGTTACTCAGGTGGCTGAGGCAGGAGGATTCCAAATTCTAGGCACCCTAGTGAGACCCTGTCTCAAAACAAAGTGGTCTTGGGATGTAACAGAGCTCAGCGTTGGAGTATCCTGGGTTTAGTCCCCAGCACAACAGCCTTTTAGGAGGGAGGGAGCCCCCTTTCTTTTTATTTTGTGGTGCTGGGGATCAAACTGAGGCCTTTGTGCTTGCAAGGCAGACGCGGTACTACAGAGCTAAATCCCTGACCCCACAACAGCCTTTTAAAACCGTATTTGAAGTGAACATGTTTAGACTGTCGGTTATCATCCCCTAACCGATACATTGTAACTACGGAAGTAGCACTGGTATTGTAGGAGGTGTTACTAGAGGTTTTCTAGAGAGGATTTGGGGCGTAAAAGAGAATGTGCGTAGCTGGCGCCCAAGGTGGACACCGTGTGGAGGCAAGAGCGCTGCTTCTGTGGCTGGTGCTTCCTGGAGTCAGTTAAAACCTGGGAGCCGGGGTGCAGAGGAGGCCTTTACGTCCCTCTGAACTCCTTCACTGGAGAGCGACCGTCCTTCACTCAGAACGGAGGCAAGTGATGAGTGAGCCGGCGGCCTCGCCGTGGGCGTCGCCCTGACCTCCCTGCGCCCTCCGGGTCCGCGCTCTCACTGCGGGGAGCCCGGGGAGACGTCGGGAGATAGGAGAAGGACGAAAAGGAGGTGTTTGTGTCAGCAGAGTTCGAAGTCAGAGAGGAAGGAGTGCTCGCTACCTGTTGTTTGATCGAAATAAGCAGTGAGGGCCCCGCAACCAGCACTCGGGGCCCCCTGCAACCAGCAGTGAGGGCTGGCGTCACTGCCGGCTCCCGGCCGTGCTTTTCAGAGGCGCTGACTGCGCTTTATTTGTGCCACAAGCACCAGCAGCCGCGTCCGTCCGTGTGGCCCTCCCCGCTCTCTCAGGGCCGGAGTCTGAGGACCAGCTGCCGCCTCGGCCCCCCAGGCGAGGCCCACGGACCCCGGCTGCTGTTCCGTGGCCGAGCACGGACCCTGGAGTTCCTCAAACACATGTGTGTCGCGGCTCTTAGTGCTGCCGTTCCAAGACGGAGACTTGGCCTTTAATGAGAAAATGAGGGCACACAGTCTCTTCATTGTAGAGTAAAAATCAAAAACAAAAACTTCTCTCCCAGATCGGGAACACCAGCGTCTGCCCGCCCCCACGCCCTAGCCGCCTCTTTAATGGCCTAAATACAAAGTTACTTAGGTAGCTTTTTATGGATTCGAGGTATGTGACTTTTCTCCTGAGAAATGTGCGGTCATACTGGTGGCATCAGAAGCATGTGTCCTTAGAAGTCCCTTCTTCCTGGCAAGAGCTACTGTGCGGCCTCGGGGGCCTTGGAGCAGGCGGGGAAAGCAGTTGGGTGCAGCGGGAGGCGGAGGTAAGAGCAGCGGGTGCGGCTGCCGAGATGCTGGGGCCCTCCAGCGCACGGAGGGGGTCAAAGGAAGGAATCGAAAATGATCACAGGGAAGAAGAGTCTAGGACTTCCTGCTCCCGCCTGAAGAAGGACTCGGTGTTGGCAGCGGACCTCGCCAAGCTACTTGTAAACGTGTGGAGTCTCACTAAGAAAATGAATGTGTGTAAACTGGAGCCGAAAACTGAGACTGAGTCTCCCTGGATGCTGCTATTAGTGTACTGCAGCCGTCCGTCCCCCTGTCAGTCTCGCCCTGAAGTGAACTCAGTGACCTGAAGTGGAAAATCTTAGGTGCCAGGGCTCTGTGCTTTGGCCTAACTTGGTGCCATGCCTCAAGGGACAGCCGTTAATGCACATCCTGTAAACTTCAAAGGTGCCCAGGTTCACTTCCTGTCAACTTTAAATATGGTGCCCAGGTTCACATCTCAAACTAACTACACTAGAACCCGCGGGATGGGGGTGCACTGGAAACTGGGGAGACCCAAAGAGTTTTATCCCTACCGTCTGACTGTGGAGCTGTAAAGTCCTCTAGAAATAGTGAAGAAATAAATGGCCCCGGCGCATGGAGTTGAAGGAGAAAGGGGTAGGAACGGTACATAAGCCAAACAGGGTTCCAAAGCCTTCCTCGGGGGCTGGCGCTTAGCTTTGCTGGAAAAGCATCCGCCTGAAATACACAAGGCTCAGGGTTCAACCCTTGGCACCACCCAACAGGGGGAAACATCCTCCTCACAGCTGTTTTAGGAGAGGGAGATGGTGGCTATTTGGGCAGCCGCCGTGCCCAGTGAGAGCCCGGTGTGGGCCTCCCGTCGGGAATTCTGCCGTCCCGTCGCGTGCACGGTCAGGAGAGAGGGAGGGAGCTCACAAGGGGCTCACGCGTGTGCTTGCCTCTCGGCACGTGACAGAGTCCTGGCCTGGGGAGGAGGTGGAGACGGACCCGTGTGACATGCCCAGCCCAGTTCGGCCTTAAGGAAAGAAGTTTTCCTGTGTCCGTGCAGGCAGGGAGGGGAGGGCCTTCATGCGGCGCCCGCAGCACTGCGGTAGCCCAACCTGTGCGAGCGCTGGCGGGCCTTGCTTGATGAAGGCGCGGGAGGTTTTTGTGAGCCCGTGAATGCTCAGTGTTTCTCTTGTAGCTTTCAAGGGGCTGAGAATAAAAAGTTACGCTCCCAGCTCTGTGGGTGCCATCTTGCAAAGTTAATCTGCTCTCCTGAAGCTCCTGAGCTCCAAAGGCCAAGCCGCCCCCCACCCCAGCGGGAGGAACTTGGGGAAATGCAGAGCAGCGAATAGAGAGAAGGCCGGGAAGACGGGAGGGCACGCTGCCTGGGTGGCACCCCGGCCACCACGCATGGCGTCTCTGGCAGGGGTCTCTTACGTGCTTGGCTTTGGAGTTTGAGGAGGACATAAAACTATGTTGTGTCGCCCGCGTCCCGGCGCCCTTGGCGGATGCATGCGATTGCTGACGGCCCGTGGGAAGGCTGGCGCGCCTCCTGCAGGAGAGGAAAGGGCGCAGCCTCAGTAGCCAAGCCGCCATAGGATGCCTACCTTCACACAGGACGGCTTCGTGTTTCGTCTCCAAAGCAAGAGACCTTTCTCAAAACCTTGCCATTCTTCAAAGTCGCAGTTACAAGGTGGCACAGAACAGAGATGCCCAAGCTCCCCTGCCATGCCATAGTGCCACAGACGGACTCTTCCCTGGCACCCGACGTATACGGTCAGTGAATCCTTCACAGGTGCCAGTCCTTCCTGATGCCACGCACTTCTCAAGTCTGCCGCTGATGGCACAGTTGCCATTTACAGCCAGGTGACCCCGTCTGTTGACAGCCGTGCCCTTCCAAGAAGATGGAGGGTGGCAGAACATCTGCAGATTTCTCCCAAGGGACAGTGACTCCGAGCATCCACTGGGCACTGCTGGCTCCGGGTGCCGCTTGCTGGTGGCACCGTTCTGCAGGGATGGGACGCACACGGGCCTGACACTGGAATGGCCTGAGGTGAGACTCCGCGGCCCAGGGACGGGCTGCTCTGGCAGACAGCAGACTGGCACGGTGCCCAGCAGCTCGGGTCTCGGCCATGAGTGGGGACATCAGGATCCAGGCACAGAGGAAGGACTCGGGCATTGCGGGATCACCAGCCTTAGGGTGGCAGTTCCACCTCCAGTCAAGACCGCAGTCAGCCGGCCTGTGGGGTGCAGTGGGGGTGGCGTTGGGAATCGCCCGGCGCCATCCCTGGACCTCAGTGCCAGGCCCACAGCCTTGGGACAGCCGAGAGGGTCCAGACCTTGCAAGACTATCTGGAAAAAGCTGTGTGAGATGCCGAATGCTATTGGCAACACCCACGATGGCAGGCAGGGCCGCCAGGGTTGTCCTGGAAACGAGGCGGGAGCCCAGGCCCGCCCTGCAGCGGGAGACAGGCCTGCACAGGGCGCTCTCTTGAGCGCGGCTCAGCTTTTTATGGAAACTGGGGCTGCTTCATCATGATGGCTTTTAATCGATTCTTTTCAACCTCCAGTGGTTTTTAAAGAAGAAGGTCTTTTTCAAAAGCAAAAGACCTAATTTTTTATTAATTCAGAATTAATTCAGAATGAAGCACCACTTCTCTTCCGTGTTGTGGGAAAGACACCACAGATGCACTAGAAACAGGAGCAGCCACTGCCATCGCGCCGTCTGCCCGCGTTGCAGGAAACGCTGCGCACAGCCCGGCCTCGCCCCAGCGTGAGACAAGCACCGCCCGACGGAGACGTCTTGAGGGCTCTGCCTGACGTAGTTCCGTGGTATCTGACTGTTCAGTTAAGTGTATGTAAAATCTAGGACGTTGTCCTTGCTCCGTTTTTCTCTCCCACCTCACCACTCCATTAAAAATAATAGCCTCGGGCCGGAGGGTTAGCTCAGTGGTTCCGGCGCCTGCCTGGCAAGCGCAAGGACCTGAGTTCGATCCCCGGTAACCACATATAATGCTGGGCGTGGAGACATGCCCACCAACAATCAACACTGCATACCACAGTGCCGGACGTGGTGGCTCACGCCTGTAATCCCAGCACTCAGGAGGCAGAGACAGGAGGATTGCTGAGTTTGCGGCGGCTTGCCTGGGCACCACAGTGAGCTCAGGGCCAGCCTGAACTAAAAAGCAAGACCCTGTCTCAAAAAGCAAAAAATAATAATAATAATAATAGCCTCTTTGATGTCTTTATTTTAATTACAAGATTCTCAGGCTGCCGGCTTTCTTATAGATACAAAATCTGGTGGAAGTGGACAGGTAAAGTAAGCTTGCAGAGATACCCAGTATTGTAAAAGATCGAGCATTTTTTTTCTACACAGATTTGGAGATTGGAGTGTCACTTCCAGCGCCCTTACTTTGCTCATTGTTTTCCATTATGATACCCTTGGACTTTTTCTTTCTTACCTTATGATCGTATCCGAAAGAGGAACAGTCTTCTGTTCTGGCTACTTGGTCCCCTCTTAGACAGCAGGATCGAAGCAGTTACTGTTGGCCAAAAATGCCAAAGCAGCCAATGGGCCCCTTGTAGGCCTGATGTGCGTGGCGAGGTTCCCGGCGCCACCTGATGGCGAGGTGGAGCATCTACGTAGCTGGAGAAAATCCAGCACTCTAGGAGGTGGAGGGAGGAGGATCACAAGTTCAAATCCAGCCTGGGTCATGTAGTAACTTAGGAAGACCTCGTCTCAAATTAAACATTTTAAAAAGAATTTGCTTAAAAGGCTCGGGGTGTAGCTCCGTGGGAAGGCCCTTGATTCAGACCCCAGCGCTACAAGATGAGATAAACTATGGTGTCCTACAGTCTTGCCAGGAGAGCACACTGTGCACTTTTTACCGCGGTCGTGGTTCTACGTGCACTCTTAAAAGATGACGCATTTAATTAAACCGTCACACTTGCCTTTCAGGTTGACGCTGCCGTGACCCCCGAGGAGCGCCACCTCTCCAAGATGCAGCAGAATGGCTATGAGAACCCGACCTACAAGTTCTTCGAGCAGATGCAGAACTAGATCACCGCCACAGCAGCCTCTGAAGTTGGACAGCAAGACCATTGCTTCACTACCCATCGTGTTCATTGATAGAATGATGTGGAGAGAAACAAACCCTTCTGTTCTGTTCTTGACTCATTGCCGCCTCTGACAGCTGCGCTGTAACACAAGTAGATGCCTGAACTTGAACTAATACACAAATCAGTAATGTATCCTCTCTCTTTACATTTTGGTCTCTACACTACATTATTAATGGGTTTTGTGTACTGTAAAGAACTTAGCTGTATCAGACTAGTGCATGAATAGATTTTTCTCCTGATTATTTATCACATACATAGCCCCTTAGCCAGTTGTATATTATTCTTGTGGTTTGTGATCCAATTAAGTCCTACTTGAAATACGCTTTAAAAATCGATGGGGGTTGCTTCGTGTGAATGTGGGAGTTTAGCTGCTTCTCTTGCCTAAGTATTCTTTTCCTGATCACTATGCATTTTAAAGGTAAACATTTTTAAGTATTCCAAATGATTTAGAGAATTTTTTTCCATGATTGCATTTTACTGTACAGATTGCTGCCTCTGCTATATTTGTGATATAGGAATTAAGAAGATATGTTTATTTCTTTGTGCCTGTTTTATGTGCACACATTAGGCATTGAGAATTGGAACTTTTTTGTCCATATATCTTTGGATCTTTGATTAAAAAGAAAAATCCCTGTTCATTGTAAGCACTTTTATGGGTGGGAGGGAGGGAGTGCTCTGCTGGTCTCCAATTACCAAGAATTCTCAACACAATTTTTCTGCAGGATGATTGTACAGAATCATTGCTTATGCCATGATAGCTTTCTACACTGTATTACATAAATAAATTAAATAAAACAACCCCGGGTAAGACTTTCATTCGAAAGATGACTGTGGGTACTAAAGCAATTTGGGGTATGAGGGAAAGGAAGAAACAAATAATTTATCCAGTCTAAAATATTTTACTTGTGATACCCAAAGGAGAAAAAAAAAGAAACAGGCAGACTAGGAGAACTGAGAAGGCGTGCTTAGGCAGCCGCTTCTTTGAGACCCATCTTTATTTGTATTGAGTAGTGGGATTTTTTTTCACAATTCATGATTGAGTAGCGTTTCTATGCAGTTCAGTATACGCTCGCAGGAGCAACGTTTGCTGGTGTGAATGACCTATGATATAATAATCTTGATTTAGTAATTTAACGACTAAGAAGAAACCCTCTCCCATTGGGCATTCACACCTAGTATGTCTTACTAGTCATAAATCTGAATAGGAAATTGGAACATGTATCTCCTAGTAAAATACTTCACAGACCTAATTACCAGCTTTTAGTTGTTCTGAAATAGTGTGTTGCTCTATCTTTGTCCTTAAGTTCCTCCCAGATGAGAGACAAAAGAAAAATTCCAGGGAGGTGAAAAGGCCAGTGAAAGTGGGGTTTCTTTTTTTTGAGACAGGGTCTCGCTTTGTAGTTCAGGCTGGCCCTGAGCTCACTATGGTGCCCAGGCAAGCCGCCGCGAACTCAGCAATCCTCCTGTCTCTGCCTCCCGAGTGCTGGGATTACAGGCGTGAGCCACCGCATCCGGCACTGTGGTATGCGGTGTTGATTGTTGGTGGGCTTGTCTCCACGCCCAGCATTATATGTGGTTGCCGGGGATCGAACTCAGGACCTTGCGCTTGCGAGGCAGGCGCCGGAACCACTGAGCTAACCCTCCGGCCCCGAAAGTGGGGTTTCTTAAGATGGGTATGATGCATATTTTATAGGGAATAATTCTTACAAAACTCTCGCATGGACACATTTCTAAGTTGAGGGGTTGTGTGTAATTCAGACTCCTGCAACATCATAGACTTGGTGGCCTAAAGCACAGAGATTTATTTCTCCAGACCTACGTGCACGAAGTGTGAGATCGGCTGCCAGAACGGTTGGGGTCCAGGAGCGCCTCTTCCTGGGGCGCAGCTGACTGTGCCCTTGGTGTCTGCTCACAGGGGGGAGAGAAAAGGCCGAGGTCTTCTCATCTCTCACGGCCATTAAGTTCATCCCGGAGCCTCAACTCACGTGGCCCGGCCTGCTTCTAATCACCTGCCGAAAGTCCTGCTTCCACCTACCGTCCTTAGTTGCTAGGAGTTCAGCACACGAACATGAGGGCCACAAACTACAATAAGACGAGCACATCCGAACTTTAGATTGCAGCCTTGCGAACGCTAACACCAAGCCAGGAAAATCAAAATTAGTTCGTCATTTCACTCTGCAGTGTGAACAGACTCCAGTGAGAGCTCATCTGCGTGTCTCCTGTTCCCATGAGAACAGAACGGTTCTCCCCTTGCCCTGTCCGAGACGGTGAGATATGACCACCACGTGAAGGTCTGTGCCTGTGGCACTGTACGTACCAGGTAGAGGCCCATGGCGCCCAACCCAAAGACAGGACACTGTTACAGACCGGCGAGGGCATTAGCACCAAGAGTACCTTTCCAGTGACACCAGTAAAGTGAAACCTTTCAAAAATATGCTGTTGAGGGCCGGAGGGTTAGCTCAGTGGTTCCGGCGCCTGCCTCGCAAGCGCAAGGTCCTGAGTTCGATTCCTGGTAACCACATACGATGCTGGGCGTGGTGACTCATGCCCACCAGCCATCAATACCGCATACCACAGTGGTGGCTCACGCCTGTAATCCCAGCACTCAGGAGGCAGAGGCAGGAGGGTTACTGAGTTCGAGGCTTGCCTGGGCTCCAATAGTGAGCTCAGTGCCAGCCTGAACTACAAAGTGAGACCCTGTCTCAAAAAAAAAAAAAATGCTGCTGAATGACATCCCAGGACACTGTTCAATTATAATAATCACAAACTTTAACTTTGATCATCTCGAAACTAATGGGGAAATTTAAATATGTTATAATAGGTATATATTAATAGTATACATCATGTATGTATATCAGTTATGAAAACTGCTTTATAATCCTATTTCTTCAATAGAGGCATTGCTATGATTTAGGTCTAGAATGTCTCCCAAAATTCTCATGCGTATCAAAGTGGAGTATTTTGAAAGTGATTGAATCATGGGGCTCCGTACTTCTCAGGGGGTTGATCCACTGCTTGGCTCAGAGCTGAGTGTGCAGTTAGGGAGTGGGTGTGGTCAGAAGCCGGTCCCTGGTGGGCGTGTCATCTTGTCCCCGCCCCTCCCTCCATTCTGCTTCCTGGCTGGTCAGGAGCAGCTCGCCTTAGAGGCGGCGCCTCTGCGCAGCAGTTCTGCACATTTGAAAGGATCTTCAAGGGCCTTAGCGCTTGAAGGGCAGCTGATTTTTCCTTAATTTTTTTTTCTTTCCTTCAGTACTAATGGTTGAGCCCAGAGCCTTCACACTGAGCTACATTCCAAACCATTTTTCATTTTTCACTCTGAGACAGGGTATTCTTAAACTAAGTTACTCGGCTAGGATAGAATGAGTCATCTTCCTGACTCAGCTTCCGAGACAGTTGGGGTCATAGGCGTACACTAATTCACTAGTCGTGAATGTGAGTGGCCTCTCAAAGTAATACTAGGACTAAAAGCAATTTGAGAAATATTCTGTGTTACCAAGTTGGGAGGAAAAAAAAAGGCTAATTTGGACCTAAACATAGACCTCATTCTTCTGTTTGACTGGTCACCCAGGGACAATCACTCGTCCCTGAGTCTTTTCTCTCCTACCCCTTACCTTCAGTGGTGTAACCCGCATATAGGAAAAGTCATATCACTCATTTATGTAAACTGTCATCTTTTTATTTTGCTCTCTTGAATACTTTTGCAGATCAGATTAGAATAAGAAGCTCCACCGTGACAATTAAAATGACATTAACTATCCTCCAGTGACTACTTCTAAAGCTAACAGGCAGCTTCTAATTTCTAACATTGCTCTATAAAAATTGTAGGGTCATTTCTCAAGTAAGTGACTTTCCTTTCCAGTAAGATTTCTGGGATAACTAAATTTTCTTGGTGCATACAATGTTGACCCTGAACTGAATTTTCTGGAAGCTAAGCTCCATTTCTCCAACCTAGGAAGCCTTATGAATTAAATCTCTGGGTAACTATTATTGCTTTAAACCCTGGTTTATACAATAAAATTTTTTCATTTTGTCATAAACCTGTAGTTTGGATAGTGCTCAGTGGGGAAAGCTCAGGTCTGCCATAAACAGGACCAACAGGGGCAGTTCAACTGAAGGAAGGAAGTTTTATGTCCAAAATGGCACCCTCATGAGATTAGAGAACTGAGGCTGGCTTCAGTATGGAAGCTGGGCTGGTGCCTCGCTGGCCGTCCAGCTACTCCTTGTCATGTGTGCTGGGCTTCTGTGTGGAGGCTGAAGTCCAAGGTCAACAAACCAAAGAGAGAGGAGAAACACATGTATGCCCTAACCTTGGAAATTTCCTAGTATCACTCCGTCATATCCAATTTGTCACGGTCAAGTTGAGTGAACATAGATTCTCTGTGGAAGGAATGATAAAGAACTAATGGACATGTTCTTAAATTACCACATTAAGAAAATCAAGGAATAAATAGGAGTAATAATCATTTTCCTTTCTTGGGCTGTGTAACATAAGTAATCAGTAATGAAAGATTAGAGCATGTGAACATGTGTCTTAATTCCTTTGGGTGTGACTACTTGATTTCATATTTTCCAGTCTGGATGTGGTCAGCTGTGACCCCTGTACAAATATCCATTTGCTGCCTAAAATTCTATTTGAATATATAACAGACATTTTAAATCTCTGAAACATCATGCCCATGCTTCCAGAACAATCCCCAGCACTGTCTTCCCGAACATTCCACGGTAGAGGCCAGTGCCAGGCTCTTCTCTATGAATCTGTGAAAATATTTCTGGCCAAGTACATTGTATCTTTATGTCCATCCGGAGAGACACGTATTAAGCCAGACTTTAGAACTATCTTAAAGAAAGTCAGTGGAGATTTAGTCCTCAGTCCCCCATGCTGCCTGCCTTACTCTACTTATCAAAATTTCAACTAACTGTTTAAAATACTGTTAAAAGGTGAAGGGACAGGGCCGGAGGGTTAGCTCAGTGGTTCTGGCGCCTGCCTCGCAAGCACAAGGTCCTGAGTTCGATCCCCGGTAACCACATATAATGCTGGGCGTGGAGACACGCCCACCAACAATCAACACCGCATACCACAATGCCGGGCGTGGTGGCTCACGCCTGTCATCCCAGCACTCGGGAGGCAGAGGCAGGAGGATTGCTGAGTTCGCGGCAGCTTGCCTCGGCACCATAGTGAGCTCAGGGCCAGCCTGAACTACAAAGCGAGACCCTGTCTCAAAAAGCAAAAAAAAAAAAAAAAAGGTGAAGGGACATTGGAGATCATTTATTTTTTTGAGAAGAATATGAACATCCACCAATTTGTATTGGTTCTTATTTTTCCTGTGAGACTCCATATTAGGGCTTAAGGTACTTTCCTTAATACTACAATGTCTTAGGGTGTACTGCAGAATATTCCTCAAGGTGACCAAGGAATTTTCCCAACAGCTCTTAAGACAGTCTCCTAGAGAGAGATAACTATCAGGGAAAGGAAAGTAACAAGTATTTAGTTTTTCTTTCATTCTGCTTTCACAGTGGTAAATATTGGAGTACCAAGGCCAAATTCATCTGGAACTTCACAGCCAACATAACCATGTAGTGTTTCCGCATCATCCTTGGTTAGCCCAGGTCCTTACTTTGGTGATAAAAGAAATGGAAATTCAGACAACACAAATTTATAAGAAAAAGTTTTTATTTGCAAGAGAAACTGAAAGGGAGCACAGTTCTGACAAAGATCTAGCTGGTCTCCTGACAAAGGTGGAGTAGACAGAAAGGACTAATCCAATTTAGACATCTCTGAAATGACCAACATGCCTATACGCAGAGCTGAGAAGGATCTGACCCCAAGTTTTACAAAAGAAAACTTGAGTGTTGTCTTGCTCTTATTTACCTATTGGGCATCTAGAGGCCCGAGTGAAGAGTTACAGTTTTTTTTTTTTAATTGAATTCTTTATTGGTACAATTTATATACATCTCAAAATCACATATAACATTGGGAAATTTGTACCAGTATAATGTCCATCAACTGGAGAGTGGATAAAGAGTTACAGTTTTTAGCACAAACCACTTTTAAGTCCCTGGTGGTCTCGAGAAAACACAAATCCTGCTTTTGGTGAGTAACAGTTTAAGAGCCCCAGAGCTTATCTTCGGGCCGATGTTGGTCTCTGTGTGAAAACTACGCCGAAGGAAAACCAGTTTCAGGATGCTAATTAATTACAAACAGAAAACCATCCCTCGATACAGCAGAGAGAGGAAGGACTAAAGCAACAGTCATACGCCTTCATGCTGTGCAGTCCCCACATAAGATAAAATCAACTACATAAACGTGGCTTCGCTGGTGGCCCAAGAGAACGAGTTTATGTTTCCAACATGCACGGCACGGGGCCACAGAGGTCAGCTTGGGACTGACAATCGTGGGTACTGATTTACTAGGAAGAATAGTCATGAGTCCTTTGATTGTGACAATTTTATTGTTTAAAAGGCAGAAACTTAGGAACAAAGGGATAAAGATGTGTGTGTGTGTGTGTGTGTGTGTGTGTGTGTGTGTGTGGTGAGAGTACTTTTTCACTCTTCCTTCCCTGAGAAAGTGAAAAGAAAAATTCTGCTGTCTCAGCTAAAATGGAGGTGCAGCTACCCCGCGGCTCTCACCGCAGCAGCAGAAGACCTGGCTTGTCCTCGTCCTGCTCAGAGGTGCTTATATTCTTATTTTGCCTTCTCTATGTCAAGATTAAAGGCCCTTCTCAGCAGTCATGGAGGGAGCAGTATAAAATCTCAGCAAGGGCCGGAGGGTTAGCTCAGTGGTTCCAGCACCTGCCTCGCAAGCGCAAGGTCCTGAGTTCGATCCTCAGTAACCACATATAATGTTGGGCGTGGAGACTGACGTCCACCAACAACCAACACCGCATACCACAATGCCGGACGTGGTGGCTCACGCCTGTCATCCCAGCACTCGGGAGGCAGAGGCAGGAGGACTGCTGAGTTTGAGGCTTGCCTGGGCTCCATAGTGAGCTCAGGGCCAGCCTGAACTACAAAGCAAAAATCTCAGCAAGATATTTCTTCTTTATTCGTTTTTATTAGTACATATTTGGGATACATAAGGGATCCATTCGCTGTGTGAAGTTAGTACATGGACATTTCACATCTTAATCCTTTTTACTTTCCTTTCCCCTGTTCTCCCTCCATGCCTAGACCCTTTCCCATCTGTAAAAACTCTACCTCCCAGTTTCTTATAATAGTTTTGTTTTCCTCTTTATTTGTATTGTTTCTCGTGCATCTCCTATGGCCTCTTGACTAACAGTTACGTTATAGAAGCTTTTACTTTTATAGAGGAGAAACACTTTAAATTCACTCAAAGGAAAGCTAAGGGGAAATTTTTCCTTTTTTTTTTTTCCTGTCCTAGACAGTAGATAAAATTCAAAATTCTAACATCAGAAAACTTCGGAGAAAAGAACAACAACAACAACAAAAAGATAGCAGGACACAGATGTTTTCTTTTTGAATAAAGGACAATAGCCATATATAAAAGAACCTAAAATTAAAGTCCAAGACAGTCCAGACTATTATGATGCAAGCTGCTTGAAGCCAGCATTCTCATTATATCTGTATTTTGCTAAAGGAATTTTAATTCTGTCACTCACTGGGCAGTCTGACCGGCTCAGTTTTTATTGTTTATGTTAATAGGTTCTGTGCGTAGTGGATTAGTTGCATTGTAATGCCCAGGGGCAAAATG
>PVIC010018300.1:0-31713 GCA_004025085.1 Thryonomys swinderianus
CTTTGTAGTTCAGGCTGGCCCTGAGCTCACTATGTAGCCCAGGCAAGCCTTGAACTCGGCAATTCTCCTGCCTCTGCCTCCCAGGTGCTGGGGTGACAGGCGTGAGCCACCATGCCTGGCACTGTGGTATGTGGTACTGATTGCTGGTGGGCGTGAGTCACCACGCCCAGCATTGTATGTGGTTACGGGGATCAAACTCAGGACCTTGCACTTGCGAGGCAGGTGCCAGAACCACTGAGCTAAATCTCCGGCCCCATATTTGGCAGTTATTTCTTAGTGACAGTATGGGAATGAAATGTTCAACATCCACTGGTCATTCAAGAGATGCAGATGAAAACAACACTGAGATTTCATATCACTCCACAAAGAATGGCTGCTTTACAAAATCAACCAGCAAATAAATGCTGGCAAGGCTGTGGGGAGAAAGGAACCCTTCTCCACTGTCAGTGGGATTGTAGACTTGTGCAACCATTGTGGAAATCAGTGTGGAGATTCCTCAGAAAACTAGTATTAGAGGTCCCATTTGACCCTGCTATTCCCCTGCTAGGAATATACTCAAAGGAATTAAAAGAATCACATTGGAAAGACATATATACAACCATATTCACAGCAGCTCAGTTCGTGATAGCCCAATCTTGGAAACAACCCAAATGTCTATCAATTGGAGACTGGATAAATAAGATGGTTTTTTAAAATATAAAATGGAGTATTACTCTGCCATAAAGAATGACAAGTTTCATTCATTTATGTGCAAACGGACACACCTTGAGGACACACTAATAAGTGAAATAAGTAGATTATGGATATGTAAGTACCATATCCTTTATCTGCTATAAGACCCTATAGATATAAATGAGTTCTAGAATGTATGATAGATTTTTGTGAAATAGGTCAAAGGGAATGTGGTAGGGGAAAGTAATGAGGGGAAAGAATAAATATGACTTGGAAAGAAAAAGAAAGAACATGTGTATAAGGGGTGGGGGTTGTGGGGTTCATAGGGTTATGGGTAAAAATGAGAACTAACTTCTGTCATATACTGGTACAAATTCCCCAATGTTGATGTGATTGTGAGTTGTACATAAAATGTACCAATAAAGAATTCAATTAAAAAACCTTTCTATAATCAAAATTTTATTTTGCCCCATGATGCTTTTATTATCATCTGAACCACATGAGTCGTTGAGTACCCTATGGTTTAAATAAACACCACCATGCTCCAAGTGAAACTGTTAACACCTGACTGCATAGAATGACATTTAAAAATGACCTGTCAGATCTCTGAGTAAGGTGAATGCAGGAGAGTTTTTGTTTTTAAGGACATTTGGAAAGAGAGCTGAAACAATGGCCTAACATCACATCAGTGTCCAAGCAAACCTGGTGAGCTGAGGAAACGGAGGCATTTTACCGGACCTGTTGTCGATAAAGTAGGATTTGATAGAGATTAAAAACTTGGAAGCTAAATGCTCTGAGAATTAAGTATATATCTTGAAATATTTTTTATTTTTATCTTTCTTCATCACAGGCTGATGAACATCCAATTGCAATTTTGTGACAGGTTCACAGAGTAAAAACGGAATTGCCATGAATTATGCAGAGTTCCTAAGTACATATAGTCTTGGAAACTGCGGCTACTGTTACCAGCCCCCACTTATTGTCATTCCATCCAGAAATGAGAGGATTCATGCTGCTCTACGTACATGTCAGCTAACAGGAAAGAGATACGCAGAATGCTCAGCTCCCTACATCTCAAACTGAAGTAGTAAAATTGCACATTGAATATGTTGTTCAGATGAAAACTACTAAATTGCCTTTGATTTTTACAGTGGTTTATGCAGTCTGGAAATTATGGGCTGGCATTTCAAAGGAACATTTTAAAAGAGGAAAATGTGTGTTTTAGAATATTTTCTTCTACACACTCTGTGCCAGAATGGAATTTTTTCAAGAGGCAACAATCCCTGTTTGCTGGATTCTAACTTTGAAGGTAGAAGAGAAGGAATGGAAAACATCATGTGCCTTAAACACATTTTTCTTTATCTTATCTCTCATTACACTTTTTGGTAGCATGATCCCCAGAAAGATTGATTTTATTGAGACTGAAAACTTGCTGAAGATGAGAAGCAGTTTCAGTAATAATAGCAAAGAGTAAACAAAGCTAAGACAGCAAAAGTGAATGCTATGGATTCTGAGTAGAACACGACATGGATAAACTGATTTGTTCCACTTCATTAAGTTAGTTAACATTGGAGAGATTTGCAGGGCACGGCTGTATGTAGAGGTCAACATGATATATATTTTGGCCAAGCTAGATTCTAATTATTAAAAGACGTGACAGTGAGTAATGGTGCCATAGCAGAAGAGTAAAGAAGCCCTGAGCTTTGCCATAAGATTGAAACAGGCTTCAAATTCCAAATCCATTATTTACTAGTTGAGTGGGCAATTTACTCAATCGAAATCTGATTTATCTAATCTGTCTATGTCTGTTAGAAAAAAATGAGAATCACATAAATTAGCATCAAAGTTAAAATGAAAGTATTCAGCACTATGTGTGACATGCATATGTAGTAAGCTCTCAGTAAATGTTACCTTTTTTTTCTTTTAGTATTGTTACGTGAAAAAAATTGTCATCCTGGAGAATGGCAAATTATATTTTCAATTATTCTAAAATGTATAATAAATTACTATTAGATACTTGATAGGAAAAGGTTGCTATTCATAAACTTTAAAAAGTGTGAAAAATTATTTTTAAGTATATTTATATTATTTCAGCTTTGTTTCATCTGCTGCCTTGATTATTCATAAGCTTTGAACACTTCTTCCGCAAGTAAGTACTTGTCCATCCTCTTAATGGCCTCCAAGGAGAGAGATGTCAAAAAATTCATTTGAAGCCTATTTTGGTGTTTAATCCTGCTGAGCCTGTGTCTCTACAATTTGACATTCAGTGGAAGAAATAAATGGTGATTATATCATTAAGAACTCAGAGACACCCCTCGAATTTCCCAGTGACCTGTTCTTGTCATATTCTTATATGAAAAGATTTAAAGTGAGCTCAAGTGACTCTGTCTCTGTGTGTCTGTATAGGTACATGCTTGCTTGTTTGTGTATGTGTGTGAGCACATGAAGATTTATATAACCAGAATACCTAGTGTGAATCTTTCAGGAAAATCTCATAGAAGTAACATATTTTTTCTGGGATTGTATATTAAGCTTCCCTTCTAGTCCAAGCACAGTGTAGATTTTATTCATAGGTAGCACATCCAAATATTCCAGGACTTTTCCTTATTTTATTTCATACCAATATGGAGAGACTTATCCAAAAAACATTTCTCAGATGGGATAAAATGTTCTCCTAGTCTAGACTTTCAATTCTCCCTACATTCATCAGAGCTGTTTGACTAAAAGTATGAGAAGCCATCTCAAGCAAAATTAATAGAGGAAATTTATTATAAATATAAAACAGAAATGTCTTATAAACTCAAAGGTAAGATAGCACTCAAGTCTCAAAAAGGGGGATTACAATTATAAATTGGCCAACTCTTGAAAATTCTGTAGCTTACCTGTCTGTATCTATCACATTCTTTTACCCTAAATGTTAACTGTTTTTCTTTGTGTATTTGTTTGCAGAAGATGGCTGGGTTCTTTCTGCTTATTTTATATCTCTTATGTTTAATGTATAAAACGAAGGTTACTTTACAAGAGAATCCCCCATTTATCAATTCCACATTCTCATCAGGGTAAAATTCAGAAGAGAGAGGCTTGTGACCAGGGTACAAAAATCATATGTGGAGGTAAATGGTACAGCCTGCATATGATCTATAGAAGCTTCTCTTTCATATTTGTTACTAAATTTGTTAAAGTTAAGGCATCATTATGAGTTGGACCAATATTAAAAGGTGTCCAATGACCTCCCTTTACATACCAATGTCTAAACAAGAGCTCCATGAACATTATAGAAGACCTAGTGTTCACTTTATGTCTGCTGTTGACCTTTCTAAAATGTTCTTCGCTATATTTGTACCTGGGTATTTGCCATGAAAACTCTGAGAACTTCTTTTATGCAAGCTTTTTCAGATTTAACTGTAATTTTTTTCAATCAGATTTATATATCATGTTGTCAATATATCTGTATCTTCATATGGTGCTGCTATGGTTTGGAGCTAGGGCATCCCCCAAATGCTCATGTGTTTAGAGGTGAGCCTTTTGAAAGGAGATTGCATCGTGGTAGATTTTATAGCTTAGTGCATACTTTGGAGGTGGAGCCTGTTAATAAGGGGCAGGTCACTTCAGGTAAGACCTAGAAAGATCTATTCTTGTCCTGGACCTCTCCAATTTCCCTCTGCTCTGTAGCTGCTAGATGGTGAGCAGCTTTCCTCCACCAGGCTCTTCCATGTTATATTTCTGTATTGGAGCCAGCTATGGGCTGAACGTACTGGAATCTGTAGTTCAGATTAAATTACTCTTCCTTTAAGACCTGAGGGTCAAATATTCTGTCCCAGTGATGAGAATGCTAACTAAAACAGCCACTATATACAACTTTAGAAAAACAGTCATTTAATTATCTTTATCGTTCATAATACTCTTCCTGTGTGATCTTTAGGTTATTTGATACGTTGTGCATATTTACATCATATATCCTGTATCTTCTGTAACATCACTCTATGAATATTTCATTCAACTTAAAAAATTCTTTTAGTGTGTATGAATGAGTTGCCAGTGATAGAGAGAGATACTTATTAGGTAGAACCTCTTAAGGTCTTTGAAAAAAATCAAAGAGAGAATAAGTATCAATATGTGTATATGTGCACACACACAGTTTGGTGGAGAAATACAGGGACATTATGGCCTATGCGTGGTGTCAACCACTGATGAACTTTGATCTCTTTATTTAAATATGTATGCTGCTCACAGAAGCAGGGCAAACTAGATACATAACTACATCTCCTAGGATCCTAAGTATCCTGTACTAATTTTAAAAACAAAAAAATCAGTGGAAAAGAGAATAGTTGTCTTTTGTCTTGTCTGACCATAGCTTTATAAATTCAAGTTTCTCCTGCTGAAAACACTAATTTTCTTGGACTAACATTTTCCAAAATCCTGCAAAATTTCCTCCTGTCTATTCTGATCATCTGCTTAACAGGACCTGGCAGAGAGTGTGCAGTGTTAGCTACTGAGGTTCCCAAGAGAACTCCTAAGGTCATCTGTTGCTAATCTACATTCTATCTAGTTTCCCAAAGATTCACTTCTTTCCTCTCTTGTTTTGTTTTTGTTTGCTTCATTTTGTTTTCACACAAGTACTCCTAAGTCCTAATTTTCTCAGGCTTGGCTCAAACATAGGATCTTCCTGCATCAGCCTCTCAGTGCTCAGATTACAGGCTGCACCAACCTACCCAGCTTCTCATTCTTACATGACTTTACCTTCTGTACAGCTTTCCTGAGTAGGTGAAGCTCATAAGATCTGGATTGCCTCCTGCTCAGCCTGTGTCCCAGCTCTCATTGCTTCCTGTGCCTTGTGCGACATCACTCTTGACAGTTTCATTCAACTTAAAAATACTCCACTAGCGTGTCTTAGTGATGCAGAATAATGTGTTTTGCTTTGGCATTTTGTTACATGCATATAACATATTTGGGTTATTTTTGTGTTCATTACTCTCCTCTTTCTTCTCCCCCAGTCTTCTTTCTTATCTCTGCTTTTAACTTTCCTCTCATTTCTCTTTTTGTATTCTTCATAAGAGAAAATATGCAATATTATTTTGTAAATTGTCTACCATGTGTATTCCCTTCCAAAAGATATTTCATTTGATTCCTTAAATCTTTCCCCTGTTTTCCCCCTTCTTTCTCTGCCAGATGCCTTAAAATAAGTGCTTGCATTTCCCAGCCCACTTCCTCCTGCTCATTTTAGCTGAGCCCTCCCAATCTGACTTCTACACATATGCTGCTCCTAATTTGTTTTTCCAGGTGAGTATTCAGAAACATGTGCTGCCATAACTTTCCAATGTTCAGGAAATACATAAAGTATGGATCAATTTACATAATTATTTTAGAAAAAAATAACTTTCCAAGATGATTTAAAAATATCTTTGGAATACACTGCCGTTTTTTTTTTTTTGAGACAGGGTCTCACTTTGTAGTTCAAGCTGGCTCTGAGCTCACTATGTAGCCCAGGCAAGCCTCAGGCTCAGCAATCCTTCTGTCTCTGCTTCCCGAGTGCTGGGATTACAGGCGTGAGACACCATGCCCGGCAAGAATACACTGCTTTTTTATTTAATTATAATGCATTGGATAATTAAGTTTAATAAAAAATTAGAATTTATTCCTATATTGTAATATTAAATACTGAAGCAAGCAATTATAAGCATGAGTAGCCTAAAACAAACATAATGTAAGCAATAAATATCAGTATTTATCAGGATTATGTGAATTCATTTGAAAGAGATCTGAGAGGATAAAGTGTTCTATTGAGTCTCTTGCACATCTTTGAATGTTTAAATGTTTCTCCTAAACTCTTTTTGAGCTTTTCTTAACCAGTAACTTTACTACTAACCTCCTGATCAACTCATATAGCCAGACCAATGGCTACTAAAATATAGGAAAAACCCCTCTCCTTTGTGAGAACCAATCTTATCAACTATCCCTCAACTTAGCTGAACTTCAGGTGATTTTTTGCTGAAGATCTAGAAAAGCTGTATCTGCCCAAATATAGTACCCATGTTGATCTTCTGCATAAAGCCCATTCCCTAATGGCATCTAATTTATTCTCTTCCACCAAATGTGATATATTTTCTATTGCCTACAGAGTGATAGTAGACAGAAAGGAAAAGGACGCCTACTATGTCCTGAGAACACCAGTATTTAAAGGGTAGAGAGAGAAGAAGAAATCAGGAGCCAAAGACTGAAAGTGGGAGGGGCATCGAGGTAAAGTAGTAGTTTATAAGCCAGCAGAGCAAGAAGTGTCAAAGAGGAAGCAAGGGTTCATTCAAACACACAAAGACATAACATAAGAAGGGAATGAGGAAAGGTCCATTACAGTTTTTTTTTTAATCTGAATATGTGCATGCAGTGATCTATATTATATTGAAAGCAACACTGTGCATAGGTAAATAATTGTCTGCTTAGAATAGCAGAATCATAAAATGATAGGGAACCATTGAACTAAACACTTTTTATTACAGTAGTTCTCCATGTACAGCCAGTGAGTATGAATGAAAACCAAGTTCCCTAATAATCTACAACATGTAGGCCCAGACTGACAGGGATGATTCCAGGGTTTCAAGCATCCATCAATTTAAATATAAATTATATTTTTGATGTAATTATATCCATAATATCTCATATACATTCCTTTTAGTGTTTTACATGTCTGTGATCAGTGAAGCATACATTTCTAGTAGTTTTATATTTTTGTATATTTTCCTTATCAAAACAAATTACATTATTTGTAGCCAATACAATCTTCTGACTTTACATTGAGTTTTAGATAATTTAGAAGGCACTGAACTCTTTTACTTTACATTTTACTGTGATACTTTTTTTGTTTCCATCCTAACAACATATTCACAATTTTTTTCTATGTGAAAGTTGAAGAAATGGAAAGTAATTTATCATTAAATCATTTTATTTAACACTTCATACACCCCAAATATTGTATCTGCTACAAAGAGATGATCTGCTCTCATAAACAGGGAGAATGAATTGATGGGCCAATTTTAATTCCAACACATGAGATCACTTCATTGATTTTTCATTACAATGATGTAGATATCTATGTTCTAAAAAGAAATATACATTAAACAATAGATTTTTAAATCTTATCTAATATTTTAATTGAATCCTTTATTGGTACAATTTATATACAGCTCACAATCACATATAACATTGGGGAATTTGTACCAGTATATGAAACAAGTTAATTCTCATTTTTACCCATATCCCTACCCACCCACACCTCCCCACCAACTTTATACATACTCTTTTATTTTCTTTCTGAATCATATTTATTCCTTCCCCTCATTACATTCCCACACCAAATTTCTTATGGAAATTTCCCATTCTATAAAAACTGTCATACTTTCTAGAGCTCATTTGCATCTACAGGTGTTCATATCAACGAGAAGATCTGGTATTTGCCTATCTGTGATCTATTTATTTCACTTATTAGTATATCCTCCAGGTGTCTCCATTTGCACATAAATGAATTGATCTTGTCATTCTTTATGGCAGAATAATACTCCATTTTATAGAAAAACCACATCTTTATCCACTCTCCAGTTGATGGGCATTTGGGTTGTTTCCAAGATTGAGCTATCACGAACTGAGCTGCTATGAACAAGGGTGTACATCTGTCTTTCCAGTGTGTTTTTAAAAATTCTTTTGGGGATAGCAGGGTCAAATGGGACCCCTAGTCCTAGTTTTCTGAGAAATCTGCACACTGATCTCCACAATGGTTGCACAAGTCTGTAATGCAACCAACAGTGGGGAAGAGTTTCTTTCTCCCCACAGCCACGCCAGCATTTATTGTTGGTTAATTTTGTGATAGTGGCCATTCTTTGTGGAGTGAGATGAAATCTCAGTGTTGTTTTCATTTGCATCCCTCGAATGACCAGTGATGTTGAACATTTCTTCATATGCTTCTTGGCTGCTTTGACTTCTGCCTCTGAGAAGTGTCTGTTCATTTCATATGCCCATTTTTGAATTGGGTCTTTAAACTTGGGGAGGCTGATGTTTGAGTTCTTTATATATTGTAGATAATAGCCCTTTGTCTGATAGACAGCTAGTAAAGATTTTTTCCCATGTTGTTGGTTGTCTTTTAGCAGTGCCAGTGACTTCTTTTGCTAGATATCCCTTGTTTCTGGATAGGGAGAACATGGCTATACTCCTACAACTACTTTACAGATTCAGTGCAATTCCAATTGAAATTGCAATGGTATACTTCACAGAGCTAGAGAAAATAATACAAAAATCCATCTGGAAACACAAGAAATCTAGAATAGTAAAAGCAAATCTAAGCAACAAGACATGGTAGGGGGTATTACATTCCCCAATTTAAAACTCTATTATAAAGCCGCTGTGATAAAAACTGCATGGTACTGGCAAAGTAACAGACCTGAGGACCCGATTAGAAGACCCAGAAACAACTCGGATACACTAAACCACCTTATCTTTGACAAAGCAAGCACACATCCTCAATGGAGGAAAAACAGCCTCTTTAACAAATGGTGCTGGAAAAACAGGGCTTTAACCTGCCAAAAGCTAAAGCTAGACCTATCTCTTTCACCATGCACAAAACTAAACTCACGATGGATACTAGACTTAAACATTAAAACAGAAACAATAAGCCTGCTGGAATACAGGTTAGGTAAAACTCTTGGAGACATTGGCTTAGGCAGAGATTTTATGAATAAAATCTTACCTATTTTTTAATGTGAGTAATTATAAGACAAAATGGTTAGTAATTTATGTTAAACTATAGTCATTTGATTTTTTGAAGATGAGAATACTATCATTATGAACAATACAAGGATTTTTAAAAAAGCATTTAGTAAGCTTTTTATGGGTTCCTCTTACTAATGGGTCTTAAAAAATAGTCAATGATCCTGAGTGCCAGTGGCATAAATTATGTGTTGAAACACTTTTTTTTTTTTTGAGAGAGGGTCTTATTTTATAGTTCAGGCTAGCCCCGAGTTCACTATGTAGCCCAGGCAAGCCTCAAACTCAGCAATCCTTCTGCCTCTGCCTCCCAAGTGCTGGGATTACAGGCATGAGCCACCACACTCTGCACTGTGGTAGGTGGTACTGATTGCTGGTGGGTGTGAGTCACCATGCCCAGTATTGTTACTGGGGGTTGAACTCAGGACCTTGTGCTTGCTAGGTAAGCACCAGAAGCATTGAACTAAATTTTCAGCCCTGAAATACTTTCTTTAAACCTGTACTTATTTTTCATTTTCATTGAGAAAATTCCCTTATACCCTAGAAGAACACAGAAGGATATTGCATTTTTTTGTGTGATAATGAAATTAAACGTTGTCCTCTGTATACTGTGGGAGTAATAATGTTGGCCATAAAATTTATATTCTCTTTATTTGTAGACATATCTTTTATTTAACAATTGTTGATTTTTGTGATACTTAGAATTTGTTGGGGATTTCTTTTTAAGCAGTTTTCATACAACTAAATCTTTATAAGAAAATGAATTCCAATGCATGCAATTTTAATATGCATTTATGTACTCTGTAACACAAGTAATGTATTTCTTTCAACACAGAGTTATCCAAATCCAATTCAGTAGCATGAATATTTTTTAGCATGAATATTTTATCTTGGTATCTGAAAAATATCTATATTAATAAGATTGTCAATCTCATACCTCAGGGAAATATATCAGTGATATCTTTATTCTAGTGTTAACATTCATTGTCAGTCACGTAGGGAAGACAAAAATACCTCTTGGTAAATCCTACAACTCTTATGACAGAAGAAAAAGAAGGAAAAAAGAGAAGCCCAGCTTCTACAGTTTTCTTCTCTAATGCATTTGAATCCTTACCTCTGATTATTGTCTCCTTGGTAAAAGGAGAAATTCCACTTCTTTCATTTTAGGATCAGAATAAAAGGAGCCAGCATATGAAGGAAGTGCATCTAACTTGCAGCTAATTGTTTTGCTGTTTTTACATAGGATGTACACATCAGCATTAGGACACGTTGACTTAATTTTTTGAGAATGATGAATTGTTTACCATTCACTCTTGAAGACTTCATTTATTCTTGAAGTCTTGAGAGGAAGAGAGTAAGTAGTTTTTTCTTTGGGCTCCTTCAGCAGCTTTGGTATAAGCCTCAGGGAGTTCATGAAACCACCGCTTTTGCTTCCTTACCCTTTTTCTGCAATGGAGGCAAAAGCCTTTTTTGTCACTGATTGCTGTCTGACTTAAGTTTTGGAACTGTCTGATTACTCATGCCTCCTTCATAATTTCAGTAGGACAATCTACCTTTCCAGTCTGCCAGGATCTGTACTTTTCTTCAGTTGCTAAAACTAGAATGAAATTTAAACACTGAACTCTATGGACCAGAGATTTGCCTCCAAGTATATGAATTATGTGTTTTACTTGGGTTTGCAAGGGATCGGTATTTCATCTGAAATCTTTTATGCACTTGAGACAGGATGAGAAACAATTTATTGCTCTTAGTACAGAACTTTATGAAGCTTTTTTCCTACCAGAAAGGAAGGAGGTCACTGAAATTTTCGTAATAAATTGGTTCAATTTAATTGATTAATACTGTTTACAACTTTACTTCTGTCCTTGTTTTATTAATCATAAAGCTCTTATTAAACTCCACAAGGGAACAATATAAATTTTAATATTTACATGAAACATGAACTTAATAAACAAGATATCAGCTTTTCTGCATATAGTAATCATTTTCCTCATGTAAATAAATAACAAGCCCTCCTGTAGGTCTGAAAAAGTCATTATAGAATCATACTTGATGAGAATTGTCCTTGATAGGAAAATATCTAAACTGCCTTCTTCAAATAACTCCAATGAAATAATTTCATCTTTGAGATTCAAGTGTTCAGTTTAAACCATATTTCTTTTCAAAATAATGGCAGGTTTTTTAAGTTTATGGAATTTTTACTAAGATGCAATTGGTTGCCAGGCGTGGTGGCTCACGCCTGTAATCCCAGCACTTGGGAGGCAGAGGCAGGAGGATTGCTGAGTTTGAGACTTGCCTGCGCTGCATAGTGAGCTCAGGGCCTGAACTACAAAGCAAGACCCTGTCTCAAAAAAAAGGGTGGGGGGCAAAAAGGATGAATAACTTCTGGATCGGACATCTGCGCAGGGTCTTACAGTCCACCTGAAGTTCCCTTTAGACAGAAAAGCAACAGTATACTTTCCCTCTAGTACGGTAAATGTAAATGGAAGGGATTTTTGGTACCAGGGATTGAACTCAGGACTTGCACTTGCTGGGAAGATGAGGGACAACCAAACTAATTCCCATTATCACTGCAACAAGTTACCACAAATGTTCTGTATCAAGGGGGGTGAAGAAAATGTATCAATAAAATCAACTTTAAAAAAAAGATACAATTGGTTTAGGGAGAAGTATAAATAAATTATGTAAAAATATAAGGAAAGAATATTGCACTAAGCTTTGATATTATATACAAGGGTTTTTAAAAAAATCTTTTTGAGAAATATATAAATAATGGAAAACAATTGAGTGGTAATAGTCTGAACTTGGGGTGGCACAGCTAACCCAAGGGGCCATTAAAAAGGACACATGTACCATGTCATACATGGTTAGGAATGAAGGAAGAGATTCCTCCTTCAACTCATAAGCATGTTTGGCCCAGGGCAAGGCAAGAGGATTGCACGCTTGGTCTTTCTCTTCATAAACAAAGGTCTTGTTTTTTCACCTCTACAGCAAATTTGTAGGCTATGTTTTTACTATTTGAAATGCATAAGAAAGATTTCTAGTGTAACCTTGAAAGGAGAATTTTTCTTTTCCATAAGCACAATGCACTGCCAGTTTGGTGTCAGGCTCAGAGATCACAGAAGGGGCCACTGCTTGGTGTAGGAGGAAGCAAATTCTTCTGTGCTTACACAAATGAGCACAGTCTTCATTACTTATAACAGATAATAAAAAACTTATAAATCTTCAGGAAAATTTGCATTAGGAATTGATATTTCAACTTTTTTGTCATATTAGCAGGCTACTCTCAGGGTGACTCATGTTATGAAATATAGTAAACAAATCACAGACATGAGACTTCTCTAATAGAAATTTCAGTTTTCTGTTCAATCAGAAAAATGATCACGGATTGAACTTGCAACCAACTACTAGGGGATTGATTTAGACCATGTGATCAGCAGGTGTGAGTCCTAAACAAGATATTTTTAATATACATAAGAGATAACACAAAAAGGCCTAAAGAGATTGGCAGTTCTGTAAGAGTCTATACAAATTATACAAGTTCTTGTGTGATTTAATTGTATGTCCATTTGCTAGAAAAACGAAATCAGAATTTGTGTTCCAATACATTTGTTGTTGTTGTTCCATTATTTGGCTTGAAAAACCATCTGGAAAAGATAATTTAAGTGATTCAATTATGGAATTTTTAGGGAATTGTAATAATTTATGGATAGCAAATAGAGAGTTGAAATTAGATTTGCTCCTTAGAACTTGAAATAAAAGTGTATTTAGAAACTCAAATATAATAAAAAATAATGAAAATCAGAATAAAACCACTCATCTTGCTGTATTTATGATTGCAAAGACTTTTTCATGTATTCATAAAACTTTATTATGTATCAACATTTGAGAAAGTGGTGTTGAAAGTGACCCAATAAGATTTTATAGGCATATTAATTTTATTTCTCCCAACTGCTTGGACTTTAGTAAATAATGGAAAGATCAGAAGACATTTTAGTTGGGGGAATTCAATGTTTGAAGAAATGGATCCTAGGAAAATATAGCTGTTTTGTAAGACTCTAAGAAAATGGATTCATTTAAGCAGGAAGTACATATTGAGGATAAGAGGACATGAAAAACTACAAGTGAAAGGAAGTCTAGCCATGGTGGATTATCTACAAATTCCTATTGTAGGAAGGGATAGAGTTCCAGAGATGATAATTGTGATAACTTCATATTCTTTCAAAAACTGTCATCAGTGATGACAGGCATACTTACTGATAGCTAATTTGATATCATCCCACAATTTAACACATAGAAACAACTTCTTTTCCTTTGTTCCCTTCTCTTTTTCTTCCTTCTATTACTCTTTTCCTTTTCATGTCTTTATACTCCCCACATATATGCTTGCACGTTTCTTTCATTAAGCTTCATTGAATTAAATAAATGTTTTTCAGCGCTTGTTTTATTTTTCTATGACATTTTACTTTTCAGTTTTGCTTTTACTACTTAAAATATTTTTGAATAGGAGAACTGAATCAATTCCTACTGTAATTATGAGAACAGAGTGAAGGAAATTAACATGTACTAAACAAAAGCCACTTGGTAACCACTTGCTTCGATACCTTACATACACACCAATCCAGTGCTCTGACCAGCAAGAAGGAGAGAGTATCTCCATTTTGCAGAACATATTGAAAAGCACAGAAGTTAATTAGTTTTTGCAATAGCGCATTATAGACAAATGCCAAAAGCTGAAATTAAACTCATCTGTTTGACTTCCAAATCTCACTTTTTCTTCTTTATAAACCTTTCCATCACTAGTAACCTAGAATATTAAAATATATTAATCCTTTGAATAACACAGCTATTTGAAATAATTCAGCATAGTATGTGTGTTTGTTTTTCCATTCCATTGTGGACAAGGAAATTGTTTTAATATCAATTATTTTAATAGGAAAAAACTGATTAGACTCTTATTTGTTCATAAGAAACCATAGGATGTATCAGCAATCATGGATCTTATGAAGTATAGAGTAGGTGACAGGTTAAGTAATCTCTACTTTTCTTGGTAATTAAAAGTGGAAATTTATGAGAACAGATCCTACACTAGATCTTAGTAAAAACTTTGATGAACAGATAAAAAATGTGGTTTATACACATGATGGGATATGCTCTTCAACCACAAAGTGAACAAGCTCCTGTCATTTCTGACAAGATGGACAGAACTACAGTTCATTTTAAGGAAAGTGAGCCCAGAACAGAAATACAAGTACTAATTGATTATATTTATATGTGTGTTTTTTTAAAACAGGGTCTCACTATGTGGTTCAGGTTGGCCTTGAACTTGCTATGTAGCCCAGGCTGACCTCAAAGTGGTGGCAAATCCTCGTCCCTCTGCCTCCCACGTGCTGGGTTTATGCCATAGGCCTCCACATTTGGCTAGGTGAAATCTTACAAAGCCGATTGATTGAATAGCAGTTGACAGTGGAGTGGTGGCCACCAGAGGCTAATGAGTCAAGAAAGAGGAGAAGGGTGGGGAAGTGTTGATGAATATGCACAAAGCTACAGCTATACAGTAGTATGTTGTTATTCCACAGTAAAGTGACTAAAGATAAGAATCATGTACCATATTTTTTTTAATCTAGAAGACATTTTGAAAGATTTCACATAAAGAGCTGATAAATCTTTGAGGAGATAGACACATTTATTCTGATTCTAACATTACAAAAATATATCCAGAGCTTGCCAAAATAATGTATCCACACTACCGCCCTGTGCCATACTAATAAATATCTATGTGGAAGTAATGGACACCACTTCAAGCACTTCTTACAGTTGTAGAAGCCAAAGATAACTTGCATGAATCTCTTGATGTCTCAATAAATTTAGTAATAAAATATTTATAGAAAATTTTCTTTTCCTTTTTGGGCATTTTCTGTACATAGTAAAGCAACATTTATGGTATCCAATAATTAATTTGCAATTTGTATTGATCAAGGAAAATATAAAAATTTAAAAGTAAAAAACAATATTTCTGGAATATTAAAGAGTTAAAAAATGAATTTGGTTCTGTTTCTTCTGCCTCTCTTCTATCTGTATTTGTAACATTAATTCTTTTTGTTATCTGAATTGTAAAAAACACAAAAGGTAAATAAGTCTAATTATACATGGTCTTATAACAGGATACCCCAGTGACTTTCCTTTACAATCTATGCTTCATTCACCCACTTTTTCCTGTTTCCAAGTCAGCCAGGCTGTCTACCTGATATTTGTTAAGGAAAAAAAAAAGTTTAGTTTTCACAGCTCTTTTGTTCTATGCAGTAATTTCCACCTTGCATTTCTGTTGCTAGCACAATAAAATCAGACAGCATTTGTTCATCTTTTCCATCCACAAAATGCAGTACTTTCTTCACCTTCACATCTAACCCTCTGAGGTTAGTTCTCTTGCCCTCTGTGTTCATCGATGTGGCTTTTGAGGCATAAATTGGTAAAAGGGGCAGAGACTTGAACCTTCACACTCTGACTACAAAGTCCAAATACTTATACCCTCTCTGTACCACTCAGTGCAGCAACCAATGTTTTTAAAGTCACATTTCATTATTAATATAATCTTTCTGATGTTCAGAATCATTATGATTACAGTAGATACTTGAAGATGACTATCACAGTGTCTGAAAAGGAAATTTTTCTTGTTAAGGAGAACTTATGTATTTGTGTGATTATATGCAAAGGTAATTAAAATGTATCTGTGAGTTAAATAGTAATTATAATCATCGCTTTATCACACTGTGCCATACCTAGCTCCTTCTGTTACAGGGACCCTTAGGAAAGGATTTGGCTTTATTTATTTCTGTGCTCAAAGGACTTAATACAGTGTCATAAACTTAGCAGTTAGTATGCAACCAATTAGAATTGTACAAATTACTCAGGCAATGTTATATGTTTCAAGCATTTCTTTTAAAGTGACTTTGTAATTTGCATTCTACAGTTAAATTCTTGTAGAATAAACGAATTTGATGCTCCTTTAATATTTACATGATAGGAAATAACGTATGTTTTATTGTAAGGGGTGAAATGTGGTAAAATTAGATCACAAAATTAGTTGAGCACTGCTAAGAAATGGATTAGTATATAAAAGCATTCCACTAGGAATTTTCTACAATAGATATAAATGTAAGTGTAATCTTCAGAAAGCTTTACAAATATAAGGCTTGAATTTTTATTTCACAGTGGTTGCAAAGTAATCCATGTTTTGTCCAAACAAAATAGAAGCTGTAGTATTGTGTTTCCTAACACTATTTTGATCCAAAGAGGTTACTTTCAGACAATGGAATATTCTAAAACTCTGGTATACTGATAGCTTAACATTTAGCATATAAATGTGAAAGCTAATGATTATAATATATTACTGATAATTAAAGAAAGGTCAGTCTTACTAGTTTGTAGGTCTCGAGTGAAGTCAATAAAAAACAGCTTGTGAAAGAAATTGCTATAGTTGCATAATGAAACTACTAAATAAATTCAGAAACACGTGATTTTTTTCTTCTTGTAACTTCTCCCCCTTAATTTATAGGCTTATTCAAGATTTCCCCTTTAATTCATTTCCTTTTTGTTCTCATAATTCATCTCTTTGAAAATTTCTGTTGTTTTCTGTACTGAAAACAGTATTTATGAATTTGTACAGTCATCTAACAAATACTTATTGATTGCTCAGTGAGAGATGGAATTTGAAATGACACATTCATAGTTCAAATCCAGACAACACAGTAGATATGTGCTTGGAAATGAGGTTTCATTTTTAAGACCCGACTCTTTCTCTTTTCCCTTCCCATCTCTCAAATATTGTTACAGGGACAGCAAATATGTGCAGCAAGGGATACTTTTAGGAGGATATTTGAACGGTTTTATTAGTTTGAACAAAGCAGCATAAACTTACCTTTCTTAAACCTGAAATTTAAAGGACCAACTGAAACCTGCAAAACTCACTTAAGAAATACAATTATACAGCTAGTAAACAGATATTTATAGTCAATTGCATCTTTTAACATGAATCTTATTTGCACAAAGGCATTAGAACCACCTAAAAAGGGTCCATAGATCTTTATGTTCTGAAATATTGATATTATTTTTCACTTAAGCAGTGTATCAGCCTGATATGAAGGTATTTAGTACAACTTTAAATCCCTATCTTATCACAGGGTGCAGCGCCTTTGAGTGTGCAAAGAAATATATACTGATTGATAGTGCATCACAGAGTAGATATTCTACAAGAGTTAGGAGAACAATGGAAAATATTATAACCCTGTAATGTGACTCAAAATTTTATATCCTCTATAAGGGCTATGTTGTCTATATAATTTGGACTGCTGAAAAAATACAAATGTAACAGTTCTAGAAGACCCCTACTGGAAAGTATCACAGATCAGGTGCAGTAATCTGCATATGGAAAGTACTCTATTTAGAGAGATTAGAAGTAACCTCCATATTGATAAAGATTTGATCCCCGATATCCTTAATTCTAATGTTACATCATGAGTCAGTCACAAGCTCTTGATCCAGTCCTCTGAACAGGCTCCACGAGTTACATGAGTCTAGAGCTACATGAGTCTCTGCAAGGACATCTAGATACAAACCATAACATTCTGACTCTGGCCTCTGCGAAGTGTACACATCACTTTACACAAAAGGCCTTTAGTCCATCTCCAAGAGTTGCCAAAGTCCTAATGGTTTCAGAATTGCTGAAAAGTCCAAGTCCAAAGTCTCCTCTGAGATACAAGGCAAACTTTCATTTTTAAGCCCCTGTACAAATGAGAAGAAAGTTCAACACTTTCTACATACAGTGGTATGAGATAAACATTACCTGTTCCGGAAGGCCCAAATAGGATAGTAGAGGGGAAAAAGTAAGTCCAAATCCAGCAGGGCAAACAGTAAGTTCTGCAGTTCCTGTGCAGCATCCAAGGTGATCTTTGGCAAGTTGTGAACTCCAAAGGGCTTCGGAGCCTTCACCTTCACAGCACGAGCAGTGGCTGTGGCTCCCTTGGCTTCTCCCATAGGCCAGATCTACTCCCTCCTTGCACTTTTCCTCAGATGATTCATGTTCTTGGTTTCTTCAAACTTCTGATCTTTCCAGTGTACCTTTGGCTTCGCATTCACAGCTTCACACACTGCTCCTTCATGGACACACTTCCTGCCTGCCCACGGGCCTTCAGAAAGGTGCAGGAGGCTTCCTGATTCTAAAATTCTTGCACTCTGTGTGTACTGAAGACTAGGGCTGCATGGACAGCGCCAAAGTTTCCCTGAAGTAGGAACCAGGCTGCCTTCTGTCTTGGTTGTTGGAGTCCAGGGCCTATGAACCAAAACCCAAGTAACAACTTCTCCAGGCCACCACCACTGTAGAACACAGTATTCCAGGCTTTTACCTCAAAGCAAATCCTTTCACATTGGTGACTCTGAGACTTCAAAGGGTGGAGTCTTGCTGGTTCTTATGATGTCCTCAGGTCTTCTTTTCTGTTGTATTTCTGTGAAACACTTAATTTTCCTTGCTAGTCTTTTCCTCTGTCCTATCTTTGCAGGCTGAAACTTTACTAAAATATAATCCAGAGCTATTGCATTAAATAATACCAGATAGCAGCTCAGTTTGTGATAGCTCAATCTTGGAAAGAATCCAAATGCCCATCAACTGGAGACTGGATAAAGAAGATGTGGTTTTTCTATAAAATGGAGTATTACTCTGCCTTGAAGAATGATACATTTGAGTCATTTATACTCAAATGGATGTACCTTCAGAACATACTCATAAGTGAAAGAAATAGAGCACAGATGTGTAAATATCATATCTGTTCTCTGGTATGAGAAACTAAAGATGTTAATGAGTTCAAGGGATGGGGGGTTGTGGAGTGGGTTGGGGAATGGGAAGAATGAGAATTAAATTGTGTCGTATACTAGTACAAATTCTCAATATTGAGTATTATGATGTATATATATACAGTGTACCAATAAAGATAAAAATTAATGGATAATATCAGAAATAAGGACATGCTTTGTAAACTCAAAATCTACACAAATAGTTGGCCTTATAATTATTATTACATATTAATGATCCCAAGAAATTTGTATGCATGAACACTCTAGGACTGAATCACCAAAGATAGAATTTCAGAAGTTATTTTAACTCAGCAGCATTTTGGTGACTGTCCTTTAAGACGGTGTTATAAACAACTTTCTGTGTGGTGGACCTTGCTGCAGAGGGTGTAGGTCAACAATGAACAGAGAAGTGGATGTTATGGTTTGTGTCCAGATGTCTTCCTAAAGCCCCCTGCGCCCATAAGTGGGGGCTTGTTTAGAGGTGTCTGGATCTAGAGTGTATGATTTTTTTTTTTTTGAGACAGGGTCTTGCTATGTAGTTCAGGCTAGCCCTGAGCTCACTATGTAGCCCAGGCAAGCTTCAAACTCAGCAATCCTCCTGCCTCTGCCTCCCAAGTGCTGGGATTACAGGCGTGAGCCACCATGGTGGTATGGGGTATTGATTGTTGGTGGGCGTGAGTCACCACACCCAGCATTGTATGTGGTTACTGGGGATCAAGCTCAGGACCTTGCACTTGCGAGGCAGGCTCTGGAACCACTGAGCTAACGCGCCAGAACCTGTATGATTATTTTTTATAATTTTATTTTATTATTATATGCTTACCGTTAATCCAGTTCATAATCACCTTTGGGAATGGTTATATGTACATACTACAGCTTGTTTTCTTTTTTTAAATTCCCTCTCCTCTCCTTCTTTCCTTCTCCAGTTCCCCTATCCCACATTTTATTCTTGTTTATATCATTAATCTTAATTCATATTATGGTATATAATTTTTATAGTACTTGAGGTTATTAAGTTCCTGTGTATGGCATATCTTTATTCTCTTATCCTTCTCTTTTCTCCTCACCCTTTGACTTGTTCTTTTGATCCTGTTCCCTAATTCAAGAGATCCATCACTTTGTCCCCTTCTCCCCATACTTTATTATTCTCTTCATTTTTATTTTGTTTCACTCAGTTGAGAGACACTGTATGGTATTTAAATTTGTGTGTCTATTTTAGTCAAAGCTATGTTTTCCACATACATTCAAATAACTCAGATTTTCCATTCTTCATAGCCAAGTAGTATTCCATTATTCATAGTGTCTTAATTGTTAAAATCAAATCATGTGTTGATAGGCATACAGGCTGCTTCCAGGGTTTAGATATTATCAGTTTTGCTGCTTTAAACATTGGTGTACATGTATGGCTATAATATGATGTTAATATTAAGCTCTTTGAGGATACCTTAAAAGAGGATAATTGGGCCATGGAATTTCTAATTTCAGTTTTCTGAGAAATGTTTGAGCTGATTTTCATAATAGTTGTACTAGCTTACATTCCCACTAACATTGACAGAGGGTTCCTTTTCCACTATAGCCATGTTGTTATTCCCACTGTGTAGATGAGGTAAAAGCTCAGAATAAGTAACTCTTTGAAAGTTATGTAAGTGAAACATGATAGAACCAGGATGAAATATAAGATGTACTGGTAAAGTAAATTTTTTCCCATGAATCCATTCATTATTTTTTATTTAATATGAAGCGCATGTGCTAAGAACTAAGATCAAAAAATCTGAGCTTAGAGCCAGCCTGAACTACAAAGTGAGACCCTGTCTCAAAAAAACCCAAAAAATAAAAAAAAAAAGGAAGAGATGGAAGAGGAAAGAAGGAGAAAAATCAGATAAGAAGGGGAAAGAGGGGAAGCAAGAGGAGCAAGAAAAGTTGAGTTTTATCAATTGTCAAGAAGAAAAGCAAATTTGGAGAAGATAAAATTATACTTTCAGGCCAAAGTGACAGAAATGCTGTCCAAGTTAAGGAAGTTTAGGGAGGAAAATAAACCTTCTGGTTTCTGAAAGTAATCCGGGTGTCTTATTAACCTTCTTTGTCCCCTGGGAAAGAATGCTTAACCCCACAACTTAAAAGAAAAAGGAAGTACTTGTTTTGGCTCCCAGTTTGTAGACGTTTTGGTCATGAATAGGTGGCTCCAAGGTGGGATGGCAGTGGCAGAGGGGTGTCGAAGAGGGAAGCTGCTCAGGATATAGCACAGAGAGAGAGAGAGAGAGACAGACAGACAGAATATTGAGAAAAGAGGGAGGGATATATACTCTTCTAGCTCATACTTGCAGGGCATTTTTCTTTGAAGCAGGTTTTGCCTCCCTCTGTCACATTTACCTATAAATATATCAGAGGACTATACCATGCCTGAGTATCCTGACACATGATACAATATTTTCCCAAAGGCTCTACCTATGAGTATATGAGGCTTTGGAGGGACATCTAGATATAAATCATAGCATTCTTCCCTGGTCACCCAAAGACTTAGGAGCATCTCTCTATGTAAAATACATTTGATCCATCTCTACAATATTTTATAGTTTTATTTGTTCCATCTCAGAATATTTATAGTTTTAGCATTTTTAAGCTTAAAATTCCAAATGCAAATTCTTCTCTGAGTTTTAAGGCACATTCTGTCCTGTGAACTCCTATAAAATTTGAAAAGAAAATTAAATATTTCAAGTGCAGGAAGGTACAAGGCAAACAGTCCCATTCCAAAAAAGAAAAATAGAGTGTAGAGAGGAATGGAATCAAAGCAACACTAAAGCCCTCCAGGCAACACATTACATCCTCTAGTTCTGTGTCTGGCACTCTGGGCACACTGGTAAGATGTAAGCTGCAGAGGATGAGGATGGCCCTGCTATTACAGCACTGCTGGTGTTTGTAGTCCTTGGTGGCCTCTCTCTTGGCCCTGCCTTGGTCATTCCCTAAGCTTTCTGCAGACAGTTTGTGTTCTTGGCTTTTCCAACAACCCGGGGTCTCCACTACAATTCTGTCTTCACTGAGCTCTAGGCACCTCCCTCCCAGGTGTATGCCTGACTTCCCAGTCCCGGATCTGAAATCAAGAAGTCATTAGGATAGGTGTCTCCCTGACCTCACCATTCTTACATTAAGCAGCATACACCTGACATCAAGATCTGTTGTCAGCTGGAGTTGTAGCCACGTCCTTTTGCACTAAGCCCGTGCAGGCTTCCAAGTGCCTGGATGGCTAAGCATGGTGAATAGAATCCCGGGGAGACAGAAGCTCTTCTCCCAGAGTGCCCTACGTTCTCTCTCTCTCTCTCTCTCTCTCTTTGCGACAGAGTCTTTGTTGAGGCTGGCTCTGAGCTCACTATGTAGCCCAGGCAAGCCTCGAACTCAGCAGTGCTCCTGCCTCTGCCTCCTGAGTGCAGGGATTACAGGTGTGAGCCACTACACCCAGCACTGTGGTATGTGGTATTGATGGCTGGTGGGCGTGAGTCACCACGCCTAGCATTGTATGTGGTTACCAGGATCAAACTCAGGACCTTGTGCTTGGTTTGTGAGGCAGGCGCTGGAACCACTGGGCTAAATCTCTGGCCCTAGGCTCTCTTTTAAAATTGAATTTATTGTTAACATTTTAATTATACATTATCAGCTCATTCATCATTGAGAATTTTGCTTGTACGTGATATCTTGATTATTATTTTTTCCATTCCCCTCTCTTCAGCTTCTCTACCACCATATACATAAGCTTTCTTTTTCACCTCTCCCTTTTAACTTCAAATTTTTGCTGCTCCTGGTTGCCCTTTCCTTTGAATATTTTTGTCTTGTTTTACAATGCCTATTATACATTTTGGGCCTCATTTACACTTTCAGTTTCTCACATTAGAGAAATGACATGGTATTTACACATACATGTCCCAAGGAATCTCCATACTGCTTTCCACAGCGGTTGCACCAATTATCTATCTACGCTCCCACCAACACTGGAAGAGAGTCCTTTCTCCCCACAGTCCCACTAGCATTTATTATTGGATGATTTCTTGATAGCAGGTATTCTTTCTGGAGTGAGATAGAATCTCAGTGCTGTTTTTTTCTGCATCTCTCAAATGACCAGTGATGCTTAACATTTTTTCATAGTTTTGTTTGTTGCTTTTACTTCATCTGAAAAATTTCTGTTCATTTCAGACATACAGCTGTCTTCTTGCAGCGAAACTTTCACCACTATCACTTGCAAAGCCCTTACTGACTCTTCACAATCGTGGCCTATCTTGTTCTAGTGTCCTATTTTTAACTACTTGGCTTCATTTTCAAATTTATCATTTTTTAGCACCGAAAGTCTTCTTTGCTAAATATTTGTAAGACCTAACATAATAGGAACTTCCTTTCTGACTAAACTTAAAACTTAAAAATCATTCACTGTACCATTTTCATTTGATTCTTAAGGTAAAGCTGACCAAAAACTCCTGTAGTTGATTAACTAATGGGCGACTTGTAATGTCTAGCTGAACAGAACCAGCAGGGTCCAAGCATGGAAGATCCACCTGAGGATTGTTGTCAGTATCTATATAAAGAGAGCTGCATGGTGAGATCATGGGCTACTGATTTTCTAGAAGCTTGCTGCACATGGTTTTCCTGATGTGATCCTTTCTGTTCTAATTGGAGGAGGAGTGTGGAGTGTTGCTCTCAGCAGGAATGGCTTCTGATCAGCCAGCAGAGCTCTGATCTTCACTGCGAGCATCCCTTGGGCTTCAGTGTGGTGGCACAAATCCTTCCTTCCACCAGCATAGGTTGTCTGGCTTCCTACTCTGGCCTTTGGGCCTTCTGGGTGCTCAGTGTGAAAAAGCATGAGACATTGCTGTGGGCCCTAGGCCTCTGGCTGGACTCATGGAGGACATCACCTTGGACTTTAGGCTTTCAGTTAGACTTGTGTGTGATATTGCTGTGAGATCCAGGCCCTTACAGCCCATAGCTGGACTTTCTGGACATCTAGTAGGCAGTTAATCTTTTGTATTCCTTTGTATTTCACTTTTCACAAGCCCCACCTGTGAGCATATGAGGCTTTGGGGTCACATTTAGATGTAAACTATGATATCAGGAGATGAAAATATTGAAGGGCAGAGCGAGTTCTAATTTTTTTTTTTGTACTGGGATCGAACTCACCAGTTCTAATTTGTTCCAGTTCTGAAGCTTGTTCTAATTTAATAATAGTAGCAAAACACATCTATCCTTAATGTGTCAACATCAAAAATCTTATTGCAGTACATTCAGCACAAAGAAAAGTGTCTATCACTAACATTATTCAGTATTGTTCTGAAAATTCTATACAGTGTCATTGAAAAAGTTAAGAATGAGATCACAAGTTATCACTGTAGGTAAAATTTTGTTTTCATGAGCAAACAAAAACAAATGATTTTCTATATGTGGGCAGCACCTGGGATTTCACCCAGGACTTTTTCACTGAATTGTAGCTTTGATTCTTTTTCATTGTTTTATTATGAGATATGGTCTCACCACGTTGTCCAAGCTGGACTTGAACTTGTGATCGTCCTTTGTCAGCTTCCCAGGGGTTTGGGATCAGAAGGATGAGGCACTAAGGTGATGTCAAAATATTGTGTGAAATAATTAACAATTTCTAATCTTTCCATTAGTCAAAAATTCGTTTAGCAGTAGTTTATTAAGTGTTGGTAATGAGTTCAATCTCCATATCATGCTTTTTTGTTTTGGGAGATACATTTTTATGTTTCATTCAGGGAGAAAGCACTGGAGTGTATTGCCACAATGGAGTAGTCTTTGGATGTTTTATGCATATTTCTTTTGTTAAAATCAAATACAGTGAGCTGATATACAAAACATCCCTAAATTTAACAGGTTTGTACAGTGGAGTATATTTCTTATTCTGAGGATCTATTTCTGGGCATATGAAAGTGTTTGGGAAATTATTTAATGCATATTTTCAAAATAACATCCTCAAAAACAACCTCTGAAAATTTCAGAAAAGGTGCTATAATATGTAGTTTTATTGACCTTGATTACATTTGCAAATACAAATTTATAAATTTTCTCATTAAAGTCAAATTCAGAGTATCTCAATTTCTTTCTGTTTGATTTTTCTGAATGGGAGTATTTCATGCACTTTAGGTCATACCAAGATAGGGAATTTCTCTGGGAAGAAAATTAGCTTGACTTACACAGGAAATTTCATAAAGAAGAATGTGCTATTCAAATAAAGATTTTTGTTTAGAAAGAAGCTGTGCCTTTAACCAGGTAGAGAATTATTTACCCCAAAATATCCAGAACTAGTTTATAATGTTTTAACTTTCATTTCACTCTTTATTACTTCTTTGTCATCTTATCTGGTATTCTTTCTCTATTATAAAAACAATGAAGTCCAAAACAACAAATTAGATTACTAGGAACAAAAATGTATTTTTAATTAAATTTAAAGTTTTAGGCCTATTTATTATCCTAGGATTTGAATAATCAACAGACTTTTATCACAATTCTCATGACATTATAATGGGAATATCCTAAATATGCCAGTCATTTGCTTCAAGTGCTTTGAGAAATTTTATATCTACATAACAAATAATTTCTCTTATCAGTAAGAGGTAAGAAGGGCCTAATAGTAATTTATCATTAGCCTTATATTTGCTATATCAGCTTAGTGAATCTTAGAGAACAACTGTAAAGTTAGACTTACATAAAATTTTTAGTTATTAGGTGCCTAAGCTTAAACAATTTTCAGTTACTCAATATTTTGAGTAATAATAATGATAGTAGTAGTTATCTCTTAGAATCAAGTTGAAGGTTATGTGAAAGGAGATTCATAGTCCTTAGCATGTTGATGTGCAATGTGTTATATTCTTTTTGTTTGTTTCTCTCCCTTAAACTTATGAAGTTATAAAATAAATTATATTAATTACCAATAATCTATAGTTGACAAAAACTCTGTATTTTTCTTTCTAACCCTTCAGAATATACTTTCCATTTATATATAATACGTAGATGAAAAAGAGAAACCTGATATAATTTTAAAGCATGCTAAAGGGAAATTATTTCTTTTTGTTTTGTTTTGTTTTGTTTTTTGAGACAGGTTCTCGCTTTGTAGTTCAGGCTGTCCCTGAGCTCACTATGTAGCCCAGGCAAGCCGCCACGAACTCAGCAATTCTCCTGCCTCTGCCTCCCCTGTGCTGGGATTACAGGCATGAGCCACCACGCCTGGCACTGTGGTATGTGGTATTGATTGCTGGTGGGCATGAGTCTCCATGCCCAGCATTGTATGTGGTTACTGGGGATCGAACTCAGGACCTTGCACTTGTGAGTCAGGTGCCAGAACCACTGAGCTAAATCTCCGGCCCAAAATTATTTCATTTTTATATGAATTTGGGAAAATTAATAAACTTTCTCAAGTGGCTTATTTTACTGTTAGACATAATTTAGAAATAGTGAAAAACTTCCTTGTTTTAGTCAATTTTATTGAGCAAATTGCTTCCTAATTATTTTATAAACTATATCTTTAACTTTTTTCCTACAGTTTACTTTGGTATAATATTGAATTTGTCTCATTTTAAAAGGCTTTTCCTTCATGATTTATTTCAGTGTTAATAAAATATTTTTCCATGAAGTATTTGTAGGAAAGAGGTATGGAGGCAGTCTGCGAAACACCTGTGTAAGTAACAGACCACTTTAGTAGAGATACAGGCTAATGATACAGGTTTTCCTCTTATTAATTCAAATGAGTTGGAAAGAGAAAAATCTCCATCATTCATATCTAAATTCATCTGATCTAAGTCTACAGGCCTATGAAGAAGAAAAAGAATCTGAAAACAGTAGCGATAACGGTAATAGCATTGCAGATTCTTCTCTATTTAAATTCCATTAAGAATGATTTCCCTGGGCCAGAGATTTAGCTCAGTGGTTATGGTGCCTTCTAAGCAAGCACAAATTTCCTGCCTGGTTGGATCCCTGGTAACCACATATAACAGTATCGGGTGTGGTGACTCACACCTACCAGCACTCAGAACCACATACCACAATGCTGGGCTGTGGAGGCTCAAGCCTATAATCTCAATACTCAGGAGTTAGAAGCAAGAGGATTGCTGAGTTCGAAGCTTGTCTGGGCTACTTAGCCCAGAGCCTGGCTGAACTACAAAGCACAACCCTGTCTCAGAAGAAAAAATAATAGTAATAATGATTTCTCTATAATTCTTTTAGAAGTCCAATGGTAATTTGATACTATATTCCAAACAATGAATAGTGATTTTTGCATAACACTAGGCATTGTGCTCAGGAATCAGTAAATGAGACCAGCAGTAGGAGAACGAACGTATTCAAACGCAGTGAGAAAATTACTGTTTAGTTTATCAATGTTTCCAGTTGAAGACAACTCAAATATTTATGAAAGAACATTAGTAGTAAAAAGCATCTTCTAGAAAGCAGTCAGGAAAATCCCTGGCAATGTAAAGTATTACTGAAAATAAGTCACCATCACCGACAACCAGCACTAAGAGTGGAGTGGTCACATCAGCACGGTTTGCATGTTGAATACCTGACCAGAAACTTCTGCCACTCCTATGTTCATAAGGGTTTACTCTTTCACCACCACGATCACTCACAGCTAGTTCTGCACGTACCTCCATTTTCTTCTCCTACTTGTCTCATAAAGTGTTCCTCCTGCTTCACACAATGTACTAACTGGCACTGCTGAGGTTCTATGTTTGTGGCCATCAGGTGTCTGGTATGACAAGTCCTAGCATCTGCCTAGGAGGTCAGGCGTTACCATGTGGAAAATTCCCCAAGTCCCTAAATGACATTTCAGTAATTTGGGGCAAACCAAACATGATACATAGCCACTGTAGTGAAGAGTCTAATTGGTTTCTAAGGCATGTATTTAAGGTATACTTTATTTATCTATTAGTCTCCCTTTCTCCACTGAACAGATTTATCATGGTGTACCACTGTATTTTTTAATAGTAAGGCTTAAGGTGATTTTAGTATTTTAGGGAAAATAAATTTTTCTTTCACAAAGGATACAGACAAAAATCAGTTGATATTGATGATGATGAAGATTGTTACCGTGATTATATTTGGATAACTAGTAAAGTGTACAATTCTTCTATTGTTGTTTTTCCTTTTTTTTCCTGAGAAATATAAACCAATTGTAATTTAAACAGAGCATAAATATTGTTTAATAAATTTTAGGCAGTTGTCACCCTAAACAGTGTTCTGGTGTTTATTTTTTAATAGAAACAGATTAAAAAGTATAGTATTCTTCCCACTCTTAAATATGGTTCAATAAGATGATGATTGATCAAAATATACTCTCAGAAAGTATATTAGCTATTGTGAAAATGAAAGTGGTAGAATTGTTTGCCATGAACATCAATGTCCTTTGGTTATGATTTATGAGCTATATAGTTTCATTTTAGATGGTAGTACTTTTGTGTTTTCAAAGTCCTTAGTATTTCCCTGCCTCTCTTAACTTAAATCCAATTTTAATAGCTTTCAGCCCTAAAGGATTTACATAAATTCTTAAAAGCATACATTATTCATTTAAATACTTTACATGTATTTATAAAGAAGTCAAGTGCAAATAGCTGATGAGTTGGATTTTTTTACATCATTTAAGTAAAGTGGAACTGAGCCAAAATACCAGTGAAATTTTTACTGAGGGATGTAACATAGCACAGTTGTTATTCTGTAGGTCTCATTAAGAAAAGAGGTGAAGCTGAAATCTTGTGTCTGAATTGAAAGAGTGGCTGTCTGGTGGAGGAAGACAGGACAGTAACATCATCCCACCTTCATCTCTCCACAGGCACACAAACTTTTAGAAGATATTCGTGTGCCAAACTACCTTCACAAGAACTAAAGAAATCAGGTAAGAGACTCCACTGCTTGTTTTAAATATATCCAAACAAAATGACACTCTGAAGAAGGCAAGACGTGGTTAAGTCACTTCCCCAACCCCAAGCAAACCAGCATGAGAGAGATGCCTCCCAATTGAAGTAGGGAGAAATAATAAGCCTAGGCTCTAGCTTGAAACCCGAAACATAATGTTAGGCAAAGCCCTAGGCCAGTACAGTGAACTCCTGAATCATTGGAATTGCTTATCCAGGTGGTTAACCATGACCACCATTTCTTTTTCTACCTCCATAGCAGAATAGGAAGAAGGACTCCACCTGGTAGAGAGGAGGGAAGCTGAACTAGCAGAGGGCTTTGTCCTGAAGACCAGGGAAAGCACTTTATGGTTGAAAATTCCCTCAGAGAACTTGAGACACAATACACAGTGCTCACAGATGTGCTCCAAAAGTAACTAAGTGCCTAATAAACCTGTTCCCCACTATCATGGTCTCATGTTTCAACCTGCAACAATATTAGCTGTAGCTTGGGCTTTGGTACATACACCCCAGAGATTATGCAGTCCTTCCAGTTGTCAAATTCAGGTACAATGCACCCTAGGACTACGTAAATAAACGTGTCTTAACCTTGGTCAGCAGAGATGGTACATTTGCTGGAAGTAGAATGGGTGCGTAAACATATGACTTTGCCTGAAACTTAGTTCAGAGCTGGTGAATATTAACACTGAGGGAATCCCAGTGGCCGTCATCCCCAGGTCTGTCTGTGAACAGGCTCTGGAACAGTTCCAATGTCAGGAAAAGACAGGTGGCCTAGTCAATTGGACTTTGATTCTAGCTACTATCATCTGTGGCTTGTTGCACTGGTCATGATTAAGAGTCCATCTCAGCAATAGGTGAACCATAGCAGGGAGAGCCTTGGTCCTTAGTGTTGCACTAGTCTTTGTGAGTTGTGGACTCTGAGTGTATCACAACTTGGTGGCTACTTGTGTGACTTGGGACTGATCCATCCACAGTAATTCTGACCACTGCTGGGCAAATCCCACAGGGCCTTCCAGTAGTCTGGTAACAGTGGATAAAGCCTTGACTTTGACCCAGGGAGAAATATATGGGTACGATCACTCTTGCTAGGTAGTTTCCTGGATCTTTTTGAGCAAAATACTATACTCATTTCAGTTGGGACAAAATAGGACTTATATTATCTTCTAGTACTGGCAGAGGGATCACACATCAACAGACTCCTTGAAAAATCTCCATCTGGGAACAATTTAATGCTGAAGTACTGAAAGAATTATAGACTCAGAGGACGTAAACAACACAGAATTTCTAGAAAGACAAGACACAAAAATTTAAATAGAATAGAATAAAGACTTTGTCTTTCAGTTTAGGTCAGCACTGAAAGCATTCAGCAAAACGTAACTCCACTTAATAGTTAAGATAATGTGCCAAAAAGACATTGCAGAAATCAGTGTGGAGATTCCTCATAAAATTAGAACAAGAGGTTCCATTTGACCCTGATACTTCCCTGGTAGGTACATACATGAAGGAATTAAAATAATCATATCACAGTGACTTATGTACATCCATGCTTATAGCAGCTCAGTTTGTAATAGGTAAATCTTGGAAACAACCCAAATGCTCCTCAATTGGAGATTGGATAAAGAAGATGCAGCTTTGGGCCAGAGGGTTCAGCTCAGTGGTTCCGGTGCCTGCCTCGCAAGCGCAGGGTCCTGACTTCAATCCCTGGTAACCACATACAATGCTGGGCGTGGAGACTCACGCCCACCAGCAATCAATACCACATACTGCATACCACAGTGCTGGGCGTGGTGGCTCACACCTGTAATCCCAGCACTCAGGAGGCAGAGACAGGAGGATTGCTGAGTTCAACTCTTGCCTGGGCTACATAGTGAGCTCAGGGCCAGCCTGGACTACAAAGCGAGACCCTGTCTCAAAAAAAAAAAAAGAAGATGCAGCTTTTTGTTTTGTTTTTGTTTTTTAATAAAATAGAGTATTACCCATAAGGAATGATAAATTTAGAAACATTCATACTTAAATTAATGCACATTGAGTGAAATTCAACAAAACACAGATGTGTAAAAACTTATCATTTCTCTAGTATGAGAAAATAAAGGTATAAATGAGGTGCAGAATGTATGACAGATATTGTGAAATAGGAAGAAAATGTTCAAAGGGAAAAGGTAAATAAAAAATAGAGAAAAATAAAAAAGGGCAAGAAAAATTTGACAGTAAAAAAAGGAAACAAAATTTATGTATATAGGGAACTGGGGGTGGTAGGGTGGATTGGGAAAGGAAAAAATTGAGCATCAAGATAGATACATACAGATACACATTTTAATGTTGAATATGACCATCATGTATATGTAAAGTGCACCAATAAACTCTATTGCAAAAAAGAAGATAATGTGCCAGAAACTGATCATACAGTAAACTGTATGGAAAAATACCCCCGTAATTCAAAACAGTCATTTAAGGAAATTCAGTAGGCATAGAAAATAAAGCAAAAAATAGACACTGGATGTTAAATCAAACTAAAAATCTTCTGCACAGCAATAGAAAGAAAGAAAGAAAGAAA